>DWON01011629.1:0-10079 GCA_018251015.1 Phocides pigmalion okeechobee
GAGGCGACGATGGTGCCAACTTGCGCGACTAATAGAGGTTCTATTTCTATTTTGTTGGTAGCTTTTGTTTCGAGACTACAACCGCTGCAACTTCATACCGTAACTCAACCGCTGCAACGTCATACTGTCACTTTTGTGTGACGAATCTTAACATTTCACTGTCATCATTTTTTCATAACTCGCCTAAAGAAGTATAACTTCAATAAAAAAAATGGACTGACTGGTGCTTTTTCAGTGATCTATTGATACCATGAATCCCACGCTTATTTTACATCGCAATTTATTTTTCTTATTTATACTTTTTAAATTTGATTTTTTTTAAAAGCGTGTTTTTAATTTTTTTACTATTATTTATTCCTTTTTATTGACTACTCTATCGTATTGGGCCGTCCTATAATGCCAGATGTCTGTATTGTTAGAGAAATAAAGCTTAAAATTAGGAAATATAAATTGACAGATGTGGCTTAAAATATTTGCCGCCCCGCAACCGAAGTACGTTATCAAGACGAGAAAGTATTTTTCTCGGCTTGAATAGGCCGAAGGGGCGTGACAGATGGCTCACTTCGCGCTTTGTTGAATAAGCCACGAAACCCTAAATACGAATTTTAAGAAACCAACCCAAGTTTAAATTCGAAATAAAAATTGACACTACTATCTAAGAAACAGTGCGATTCTTCGATAAAGTTTCGGTAAGCCGCACTTCTGCAACCGAAACACAAGTAATACTTACAAGTGATTGTGAGGGCGCTCGTGGTACCTCACCAGACATTTTTTTTTATGTGAGAAGAGTAGCAAACGAGCAAACCACCTGATGTTAAGTGGCCGCAGCTCTTAGACATCCACGTACAATTGCAAACACGACCGAAATCCTGTCTGAACTGGAACTTAGATACGTTGCTACTCCGGAGAACTAAGATGGTCGCCTCGCTTCAAAAGGTAGCCGGCAACCGCACCTCTCCAACCGAAACATAATGCTTTAAGGCGGATTATGAGGGCGGCGGTCGTACCTCTCCGGTCGAACTATGGTTCTCCTACCTTCCTTATATATGTTAGTGGCAATCCATGACAATAAGCGAACACTTAATATCAGTTGAATTTGTCATTTGAGTATCATAAAAAAACAAGTACGTTATCATAATGGGAACGAATTTATCTCGTTAACAGCCCGACGGGCAGTGACAGATCGCTTGCTTTCCACTTTGTTGATTATGTCCAGAATCCGGAAAAGCTTGTCAATGTGTGATAATATTACCAACATATAAGACAATGCAGCTTATTTACTTCCGTGTATTGAAAACAAATAGAAATGTTTTGTTTCTTAAACATACTGGTTTGGTTAATAAATTTTAATTTTGAAAATATAATAACAGTTTAATTAATTTCGTCATAACCATTTTTTATGTTTTCCTTGTTAAGAAGGATTAACATATTAATTACAATAACAAAAATCACAAACTAATTATAATAAAAGTCTAACCAAGAACGCTAGTTGCATTCCCGCGTTGAAAAGTTTCGTTCTTGAGATACGAATCAGCCCTCTTATCGCCGGCGACATCGATAAAGCGTGGGACTAACCGTATGAAAAGCTTCTTGGTATTCAAAAGTTTCGAAATCACGCGAAACAAATACGTACTGTTAAGTAAAACATATATTGCACCGCATAGCTTCTGTTCTTTTATGTTCTTGCACAGAAAATTAACAGCAACTCAGAAACAATCTATGTATGAACTCTGAACACATGTATTTTTTGCAGTTGTCTGGAATATCGAAGCTAGAAAACTGACAGTCCCCTCCGGGATTGCCACGTAGGATGACGTTTCAGTTTTTGTGCCCCGTCGTGTCTATTGTCCTTCCCAGGTTGTTTTGCTGTCAATTCGGTCGCGTCCTATTCTTCAACGTCCTTATTCTTAGTTCCTTATTCTTAGAAACATAATGCGAAAAGTATGTCTATTATACTTTTATCAACTGTTCTTTACGAAGGAAGATGTACAGGAAAAATTAAGTCTTGCACTTGTCAATAGAATAATTAATAAATAATTAAATCCATGTTTCTCTTTAGAGATGGAATTATTGCCAACAGCATCGAAGCGTACGTAAGAAGGGATATTTATAAAATGTCATTAACTTTTGATTTATGTTATTAATTTATTTATTTGTAGCGGCAAGTTTATATTAACTATTTTTACTCATGTTAAGTAAATAACATGAGTATTTTATTCAAATCAAATCAAAAGAAACTATTTTTATTTAAAGTAGATTCTTTACAGAACTCTTTTTGAACGTCAATTAACTACCAACAACTCGTAAGGTGTTTCGTTTTGGGGAAGAGTCTGCGAAAGAAACTCCAAAACACATCTTTCCCGTATTTAAAAATATTATTTACAAATAATAACTTAAAGTAATAGAGCAAGTGGAGCTGGAGTCTTTTCAGACCATATGAGTTTATGATTTAAATAATCATTGGTTTTATAATACGCCTTTTTACACAGTATGTGTTTAATAACAAATTTAAACTTCTTTTCTGATCGATTCAGGGTAATTAATTAATTATCACGAGTAAAAGTAATTTATTTGTGTTAATTAATTGATAAATAAATAAATAAATAAATCAAAATAATTAAAAGTATTTTAGTCTTAGTATTTTAAGTAATTGAATAAATAATATGACTAAAAGTCAAGTAAAAGGTTATTTTTCTATAAAACTTACACATTTATTATTAGATGTTATATTTGATATTGCCTCCTTAACCTTATATAAATTGGTTGACTTCTCCGATTCGGTGGCAGTCAACTGTTCCGTAAAGAAATTACTGTCTAACCTTCGCACTCCATTAACTGAGGCGACATGACATTTCTATTGCGAAAGGGTCACGCCCGGTGATTATCTGTCGAATTCTCCTAACAAATGCCTTAAAGGCTTTGCTTACAATGTAAGATTTATACTATTTATAGAAATATATTTATTTTAAAGATGGAAGAACTATTTTTCGATCAAAGAGGTATCATCGCCGCTCTCATACTCATCATCATCCGCTGTAAAGCATTACTTGTTTTGGATTGAAGGGGTGCGGTTCCATGCTACTCTTTGAAGCGACACGACCATCTTAGTCTTCAAGAGTAGCAACGTATCTACGCTCGAGCGGATAGGATTTCAGTCGTATTTGTGGTTGTACGTAGATGTCTATGGGCTGCGACTACTTAACATCAGGTGATTTACGTGCTCGTTTGCTACTCTTGTCCCATAAAAAAGGCTTTGTTGAAATTGAAGTGTCAAATACTGATCGTTTTGTACAAATTCCAAAACTGTAACTGATCGATTTGTACAAATAGCAAAACTGTTACTGATCGATTTGTACAAATACCAAAACAGTTACTGATCGATTTGTACAAATACGAACACTAATTGATCATATATATATATGATAAAAAACTATTATAAATGGCATTATTATTAAGGCAATTGAACTCAAAACAACAATAGTACATTTTTTTGTCTCTTTGCCTTTGCGTTTATATGTGCTAATCTTATCGCCGTTTCTGACAAAAAATATTCTATTGGATGAATAAAAGTTTCAAATAATGGTTTTTCTCATATATCTTTCATGCAACAGCGATCAGTTACAATTTTATTACTTGTCCAATAATACATTACTTTAATATCCCTTCAATATTTGCCTTAATTTAAATAATAAAATATAATAAATTAAAATCATTTTTATTTTACGGCAATCACTTTTATTTTACGGCTTTTTCTCAAAGATTCTTAACTTATAATCAACCTTGTATCCGTTCATGCTTGCGTGTTGATTTAAGGCTCTAGTAATGTCTTTTATCTTTTGAAACACTTCCGTCAATGATAGATCTGGTATAGTCTTTTTCTTATCTTTTGGTTTTATTTTGAATGTGTTCTTCAGATGTAACGCCTTTTTGATATAAGAGGGCATATCTTAAAGAAAGAAATAAAATTAATTTAAGTTTCATTGTCACATGTTACATTTATAGAAATATTTTCTCTGAAAGGTCTTAGAAATAACTTTTTCTTAATATCTTCGGATAACTCATACATTGTGATCAGACAACTGATAAACATATGCATATATGTCTTAATACATACTCAAGTAGATAATTTTCCACCCACAGAACCAATATTTGTGGACATAACACAAGTTCATGTAAAGGTATTGTAAGTTTTCAAAGAAATTACACGAAAGAATCACGTCAAATGAAAAATCGTATATCAAAATGTCACGCTGACATGGCAAATGGGCGAAATATTTGTTCAGAGTGCGAATTAAATCCATAATCTCCGGCTTAGCAGTCAGAGTTTTGTTGGACCCTTACCTTCCCGAAATAGGTATTTCGTCTTATAACTACTATCTATTATCAACTATGATCAGTGAACTACAACTGATGATCAATGACCATCAGTTCAGTCAATCATCAGTTCAGTTCAGTCAGCCATCAGTAAATGATCATTGATCATCTATATTTATCCTCACACTTTAGCACACACGACAAATGGCGTACAAAAAACTGTTTAGATTTTCAAATGCTCGATCTCCTATACTATTAACTGTCTGAGAGGCTATATACCTCTAGGAACTGAGTACTGGTACTGCGCCGCGTTGAGAGCGATCAAGGCAGTCGCTAGAGCAAGAGTTGCGAACATCGTCTCTACACGAGCTCTGTTTGCTCTACACTTTTGTTTTGCTAACTGCCTGTGTTTAGATACAGATTACTTGTATACAGAGGTTTGTTTTTTTAGACTAATAGCAAATGAACATGCAGGTCGTCTGATGTTATGTAGTCTCTACATGCTGTGTATATCTCTATACGAGCTCAAACAGAACTGAAGTTCTATCTGAAGTGGTAAGTAAATACGTCGCTACTTCTGAGGACTGAGATGGTCGCCGGATGGTCGCTTCTAAGCGTAGCTGACAACTGTACCTTATCACCAAAACTTAAGAGCTACTTTACCGCGAATTACGAGGACGACGGTGATACCACCCCAATCGAACTGTAGTTCTGGCTATCACTTGTGGAAACATTCATTTTCGTTAAATTTTGTATTGTGACGGAAGTAAATACGATTGCAGGCGATCCGCTGCTTGCAGGCACTGCTCTTCGTAGAAATCATGTAGAAATTCATGAGCAATATAATAACGTTTCGATGCCGTACTATTGTTGATGACTCTGAACGATAAAGCATTCCAATTTAGCTTTTAAAGGCACAAATTCATATGGGATTGAATCTAATGAGCAGTGACACTGCACGGGTTGGATTAAATTTAGTTTTCTAACTCTATAATTTGTAATAATAATTATGTACCTAATATTGTAGATTAATTTTATACAGACTTCAGAAGTATTGATGAAATAAATGACTATATTTTAAGCAGGATTTTCGTCAACAACTTCCTGTAAAGTTTGACTCTGTCTTATAACTAATCTACCCCTTTTGTTAGTTGCTGTTATACCATTGTTCGCCCGAATTTTTATCGTGCCTTCAGGGCTTTTACTCGATTTTCAACTTTATCACTTGGCGATAAGAATTAATGTTGGATACAATGTTTGTACCTATATCGTTGTTCACTGGACGACCGGAAGGCGTAAACTTTTTCGATGCTAACGTTTTGTTTGCGCTCGTGTTCTCATGTTTGTCGAGTTTATTTTGTGAATTTGAAATTGGTAGTATTTTATGTTGGCAATAACTCTTTAAGAAACAGGTCGAGGTTACTTCCGTTGTGGAAGTTAAACTTTTAAGCTCACTTTTAGGCAAGGTTTTAGTGAAGTTTACAAATATTTTATGATATTCCGTTCAAAGTTTCTCGCCGACACCGAAAATGTTTGGTTTCTTGAAATTGTAATATCGTTTAAGATTTACAATATTAATTTTAAAACCTTACTTTTATTCTTGCAGAAATACATGAAATATTTCAGGATATTTAGTAAACATGGAAAGAGAAAGTAATTTAGTAATTTCAAGATAATATTTCATGTATTTGTTGACGATTCGATTTCAATTGTCGACGGTATTGTTACATTTTGAGCTACGCATGTACATTTTTGTTTAAACGTAATTATTTCGTGTAATTTATTTCAAAACTTATAATACCTGAATAACTAAAACATATTACAAATCCAACGTACTCCAACAGTATTACGTGCTACATTAATAAGTTAGAATCGATCAAAAGTTTAAAAATCGTCTCTTGTACAATCGAGGTTTTTCAATTTCTTCACACACTAAGCATTTTTATTATATAAATAATCGTTTACTTTTTAGTACTCTTTAATAGCCGAAAATTATTCACACGCCAAGCGTTTTTACCATTTAAATAATCTAACTTTTGAACAGTTTTTCTTAGAAAGTTTTAGTTTAATAATAAATTTAAGTGTTTCTTACAGATCAATATTGTATTTTGTTTCTTTATTCGATTACAGAAGAAAATTTGCACCTTTAGAAATTTACACGTTATTGTAATTCTACGTCAGTACCCAGGAGCAACATGGCTAAACTCAGCGCCACAAACTATACTCTCAACCGAAGTGCAAATAAGCAAGAGGAAGTGTTTACATAAATCACACTAACGATGTGTTGCCAAAGTTACGCTTTGGAGCCGATCGATTGCACTGAGCTTTGGATCTCGGTGTTTCTTTTATTTAAATAAACCGTCCTAGAATAGACTCGAGATGAACTCGACTTTAATATGTGATATAACTTTAGTCGGGCTGAGGTGGTACTACCATCGCCGTTATAATCCGCTGTAAAACTTTTATTTAAATAAACCGCACTAAGGATAGACTCGAGATGAACTCGACTTTAGTATGTGATAGAACAATTGTTGAACTGTACCACTTATAATATCACCTCACTTGTAATCCGCTGTAAAGCAATTTGCATGTTTCGGTTGAAGATGTTTTGGTGCCTTGACTTTACTAGTTCATAGAACTTTAGTTCGACCGAGGTGATACCACCGCTTCCCTCATAATTGCTGTAAAGTAATGCTGGTGTTTCAGTTGAAGTCACATTTGCCTTGACTTTACTAGGTCATAGAAATAATGTTCGATAAGGGAGGGTACCATCACTGCCTTCATAATCCACTAATAGGCAATCCTTGCGTTTCGATTGAAGAAATTTAGTTGTCATAAATTTACTAAGTGAAAGAACTATAGTTCGTGGTGTGGTACCACCACAGCGCTCATGATCCGCAATAAGGAAATTCTTGTTTTGGGTGGAGAATTGCGGTTACCAAATACAAACGAGGCGATCATCGTACTCGCTGAGAACTAGGTGATGTAGCAACGTATCTACGTACGACTTCATATAGGAATTCGGTCTTGATAATTGACTGATTTAACACGAGTTTCAAGAGTTTATATCTACCGGCTTCTTTTACCTGGTTTAACGCTGACCAGGTAAAGACAGGACAGTATCTTTGATATTCACGGAATGTAAGTGAATGCCTTGTAATGAAATAAAATGTATGAATTTGAATTTGAAGTTACAGTGGAAGTCCATGAGCTGCAGCGATTACTTAACCTTAGATAGCTTGCGTGCTCTTTTGCTACATACTTACCATGAAAATTGCATACTATATAACGTATGTAATTTTCATGGATAATTTTAGTTCAATGTATACATTCAACTAAATTTTCTAACGTTGTCGCGAAAACTCGTGCCGTTTTCTCATTACGCAAAACATGATTCGCCATTAAACCAAACCAGCATGTCTAATAAATGTGTCAACATCGGTTTGACGCATGCCATCATTAATCGACTTTCCCCGCTGACCGGACTAATTGCTTGCTACATAAATCAAGCACGATCGGTACTCGTCAAACGTATTGATTCATAGCGTAGGTTTAAAGGTTACTTGTATTAAATGGACGGAGCTAACGAGCATACTCGAACTAGATGTTAAGGTCATTGCTGTTCAAGGAAATTGGATATTATGTTATGTAATGTTGTAAAATTGACTTATATGTTAGTACATACAAGTTGTCATCATTAGTATGATGACAACTTTATTTAATTAAATATTTACATGCTAGTAATAGGTAAATTTAAGAGGTATTATTATTATCATCCTGTATTATGTACCACATTTAATTGGCAAATAAATGATTTGATATGATTTGATTCGAACGGGTACTCATAATTAACGTTTTTTAATTACCGATATTTCGAACCAGTTGCATGGCTAGTGGTCACGGCGAAACTGCGGTGGCGGGAGGAAACTGTTGACAGGTGTTAGTGATAGATTAATCTATATACGTTACGTCGTTCGTATTTTTTTTGGTTTCCAAATCCGGACAAACAACACTAATTGTATCTTTACGCACTGAACTTTGTGATTTACATAAATTATTTATGTAACATAATGTATAAATTCCGCAATAATATCAGTTTAAAATCAGACATTGGATATATTTTACGTATTTAATAGAGAACATTGCTCTTACTTTAGATTATAGTTGAATATTACTCATACTTTAGGTAAGATTTATAAAATAACTTGTACTTGAGGTAAAGGTTGAAAGTTACTCTCTCTTACTTTCGGTAAGATTGGAAATTACTTGTACTTTAGGTAACAGTTGAAAGTTACTCTTGGTTTAGGTAAGACTTAAAAAGTATACTGTTACATTAGGTAAATGTTTAGAATTACTCGTAAGAGTTAAAATCACAATTACTTAAAAATAATCTTCAATCATATGTGGTGGAATCTGTATAACTGTGTACAATACTGTACTGTATTCAGCTACAAAAACATTGCTTGACAAAATATCAGCCCAACTGCATATAGAAGAAATTAAAGGGAGGGGAACTACAAAAGCACGTCACACACAGTATTACGTACTACCCTAACAATACTGATATCTCAAACGATTTTAAGGCTTTACATTTCAACTATCAAACTTCAAATTAGCTCTCAATTTGAACTAGAGAGGCGTTAGTTCCTGGAGGTTACTTCAGCACGAAGTTTCTGTGTTAAGAAACTTCGTAACGGAATGTTTTACTTTGAACATAGAATGGTTATTCAATAGCTAACTTTTGAAATACAAGAATACTGAGTACTGAGTGAGAGAGTGAGTGACTTTTATTTAGTTTGACTGAGACGGCACATCGCCCCAACTGTGTTACTGTTGTATGGAATCTTACAAAAATAAATAATAATAAAAAAAATACGCTTTTATAAAAAATCCAACTGAAAATGCGTTTTTTACTTTTTTGTAACTACTATTTTTTTTTGTTTTTACTTTCATATTATTGCATTGTCATCAGCTCTTGATAACTATGCATAGTTTCAAATTAATCCGACATCTTGAAATACGTCAAAATCGTGTTCAAAGTTTTCATTACAAACATAAGATTGAAGCTAATAAAGAAATGTTAAAAATTGCGTCATGTCATAACTACAGATTGAAAAGGACCACTGTGGCCCTCATAATCCGCCCTAAAGCAGTTGGTACTTGGAGGTTGGAGAGGAAAGATTACCACATACACTTTCAAGCGAAGCGACCATCTCATCGATCGGCTACTTAACATTAGGTGACCTGCATGCTGGTTTTAAACTCTCCTTGAATTAAGTATGATACCCCAGTCTTCAAAAGGAGCAACGCATTTACGACGTCAGGCCGGAATTTATTCCTGTTTGGGGTTGGACGCAGATGTCCATGGGTTGTAGGGATCATTTAACATCTGGTGGCTTGACTCGTTTGCTACTTTGCAGCGTAAAAATATGACACGCAATAAATGAAGTCTAGTATGTGTAAATTGACCCAGACAGTTTTTTATGTTCCACTCCGCTAACTTTTAGGGCTTTTGACCCATCATAAGCTGGTCCCTAAAGTTCCTATTGACTTTTGAGACATATTAATTTGCACGTACGTGGACGTCGTACGTGACTGCAAATACTTAACATCAGGTGGATTGCATGCTCGTTAGCTACTCTTCACACATAAAAAGACTGCTGCGTCTTGTAGCAATGATATGATGAAAGGTGGTAGAGCCGTTAGAACTCGTCCGGGGCGTACCACCGCCACCATCATAACCCACCGTAAAGCAACATGTTCTT
>DWON01011630.1:0-10078 GCA_018251015.1 Phocides pigmalion okeechobee
GATATTCGGCTTCATAAAATCAAAATCAAAATCGAAATATTTTTATTCAAAGTAGATAAGAATCTACTTTGAATAAAAATATTTCTATTATAATCTACTTTGAATAAATCTATTAACTGTCCGTTCAAAAAGAGTTCTGTAAAGATACAGAACTCTTTTTGAACGTACAGTTAATAGATTGCATCCCAATCCGTATTGACAGTTTGAAACGAAAAATACACGTACCTACTTTCAACATAAACATCAATTTTTGTCTGCCCTTATCATGATAATTATTTTAAACATGCGAAATCATTAAAAGGGGATAAAAATATGTAAAAAAACGTAATTTAGCAGTTGACATTCCTGTACGAAAGTGTTACATCGAATTTATCTTAAAAATATGTATTATGCTCATATGTGCGTAGTAGGAGTACGCTAGCAGCAAGTTACTTCAGTCACTTTAGAAAGATATGAACAATCTAAAAGCATGAATGAACAATATTTTTTCGATCCCATCGTAACGGCTTTCACTTGTTTACATGGGACCATCTTCGACTTGTTTTCAAAGAAAAGAATCATCGAGGACGGTCCATAAATAGTAAAGTCTACAAACTTAAAAAAATCCATGTGTTTGCAGTAAAAAATTAATTAAAACCATACGAATATTGTGTCCTTATAAGACCGTTATAATTAAAATTTGAAGCAAAATTCGAACGAATGTGACGAATGTTGTCGGTAGATTGTTGTACTGTCAATGTGTTGAATCTAGAAATAAGAATAAAACGCTTAGTAATGTTATATGATACGAGTATATGAAATTATCAATTTTACCCATAACAAGCCATTTTACTCATGATATCCATTACATACTAAAACGTTTTAGTAATGTTAAGACAATGTCATCTTTAACTTAACTAATCTCTAAATATTATAAGACAAAGTCCCCGTCGCGTTTGTTTGCCCGTCTATTCGTGAAAAACTCAAAAAGTACTGGACGGATTTTCTCACAGAGGTCTTCAACAACAGGTAGAGTGATTCCTGAGGAAGGTTAAGATACATAATAAGTTCAGTTTTTTTGTAAATTGGACGAGAAATGAAATCGTTAAATTCAGTTGTCGTTCGAAATAAATTGCACTAATACTAAAGAAAAATAGTCTCGAACATACAGGTCTCCTTACAGACCTGTATGTTTGAGAGTTCTTCATAAGTCCTCAAAGGTGTGTGAATTCTACCAATCCGTTTGGCCAGCGGGACAGCTATGACCTAAGACTTTTCATTCTAAGAGAAAAAGCGTCAACAGCGGGACACTAATAAGTTACTTGGTGAACAGTCAGTAAACACCTACCTTGAGTAAGTTTAAATTGATGTTATTATATGGCTATGGACTTTATAATCAAAACGAATAGGAAATACCGACATAAATATTTACGTAATAGCCGTAGAAAATACAACCTAAAAATTACATGTTCGTTAGCCCGAATACCTGATTCGATATATCGACAATTAAAAAGCGTTAATCGTAATTGCCCGTTATGTAGTAAAAAGTATAAATTCCGCGATGATACTAGTTCAAACAACTACAGTACTCCTCGAGAAGTATCATATTCATAATTTAGTTCATGGTTTAGTCTTAATTAGGGTTGCATGGGGATTTCATGGACTGCTGGAACCACTTAAGAAGACCTCCGCGCTTGTTTGGTACTCTACATATATCAAAATAAACACCAGAACCTAGACCCAGTTCATATATCTTAAATACCCTTTAGATATTATTTGCCCCCCGGTGGATTGAATTCTCAAATAACATTAGAAACCAGCTATGCATGAGACGCATACCCAAGTACGTAATTTGAAACGGTCGTATGTCGTAAGGGTCACATGTCCGCAAGCCTATTTGATAGAACCCGCGATAGTCACACTGTACGCCTACGATAGTGCTCAGGCCCGTGAAAAGATGATTACATTGACAAATGGCATCCCCCGGGCCAACCTCCGTAATCTACTGCCGAATGTACTACAATTAATTCTCGACTTGATCTTTGTTGAAATTATTCCTTGATGACATTAAAATATAGACCAAATGAATAAACCTCTAAGAAATGGTATATTCCTTTAAGAAAATAATAATAAAAAAATTCTAAACGTTTTAGAAAATATATTCATTGAAATTAGCAAACGAAGGCATGGTAGGAAAGTAGTAAAAGAACACACAGACCACAATTATTTAACACAACAATCACAAAAATGTTTGGAGATCTAAAGGTTGAGTTACTTGAGAACTAAAGATTTTTAAAGGTGGTAGAGACGTTAGAGCTCGCCCGGGGCTGCACCACCGTCACCCTCATAATCCGCCGTAAAGCGACATGTTCGTCGTGTATTGTGTTTCGGTTGGGGAGGTGCGGTTGCCCGATACACAATATTGGAGACGACCATCTTAGTTCTCAAGAGTAGGAACTTCTGTTCTATTTGAGACTGGACGTGGTTGTCCATGGGCTGCAGTGACCACTTCACATCAGATGCCTGCATGCCCGTTTCTTACTCTTTCATAATAAAAAGGCAGCGGTAGGTCATTATTTTGTTATTTTCCCTTAATAAAATTCGTATTTTTGCACTTTATAAAATAATCTATTTTTACCGTAAATAGAGTACTGAAAGGTGGCAGATTCCTTTATCGACCGGGAATGTACTGCCAGTCTTACAATCTGCCGTGTATATATAGTAATACAATATACTATCTGCGGGACGGAGGGACTTTAAAATACGAAATAGAATGACTATGTAAATACCGTGGCTCAGACGGACTAGATCACATAGACGTGACTAAAATATCAAAGTGACCTAATCATTTAAGTACTAACATTTTCTGTGCTCTCACTGCTACATCTAAATTTCAAATATACCAGTAGTAAGGAATTCTTTAACATTGTATTATGCTTATTCATATTTGGCGAACCAGTAGTATAGCGGTTAAGAATTCGGCGTATCACCCAAGGAGTCCGGGCTTCGAATCCCAAGTCGGATGTTACCAAAGTTATGGGCGTATTAGAAATTAATTATCACTTGTGAACTGTGAAAGAAAACATTATGAAGAAATCTAAACGCCTTAGAGTTTTCCATAAAGTTCTCAAAGGTGTGTGAAGTCTACCAATCTGCAGTTTGTCAGCGCGGTAGATTAGTAGAGATCTTGAGGAAGCTCATGACCAGCAGTGGAAAAGTAATGGGTTGATGATTATGTATGATGTGTACCGTTGTGTGTGTGCACTGTGTACCGGGTACTCACGATTAATGAGTTTGGATTTTTGCCGATATTTCGAACCCGTTGCGCGTGGTCAAGGCGAAACGCCGCCGAGATTTTAAGTAGTAAAATTGGTGATTATGATATTATTCCCTCTATAATATACCATTTCATTCCATTGGCTCTATAATATCCTATTACTACACGAGTCATTTCAAAGAATGCGTAGGGTTTAAACCACAACGCTGAATAATTGGGGATTTGTGGATTTTCGCACGGTGTGTCCGTATTAAAGCATTTTATTTAATGTTTTCGGCATAAACGTTCAAGAATCACGCACGTTATATTGTATGATTATGCAAATCGTAATGGTTAATGTATGATTAGAAAACCCATTTTAGGACGTAATTTTATTCAAATAGTAATAATTTTATGTTTGACAACTAATTTAAAATACATTTAAAATCATCGGGAAGCGTTATATTTTGTAAGAATGGTAATGGTTTCTAAATAAATTCTATAGAAATTATTAATCAGGATATATATACAATTTCTTCTGAAGATAACATAAAAATCAGAAACTTGCAATTTCTTCTCATTAACAATATTCACTCAAAACTTCAAGTTTAAATATGTTCGTTCAGTCGTTGGTGTACGTGACATCGTAATTTATTCTGTTATTTCTCGAATATGCCTGTAAATAAACGAATAGGTAATTCTGAAAACTGGTTTTCATGTTACGTTTCATAAGTAAACATTTATAAAATTTGTTTACCGAGCGTTAACTTGAATAGTGAGTTTATTTGTGATGTAGCTTTAATTTTCTTCTTATTAGATACAAGCTTTTGCCCGCGACTTTGTTCACGTGTCACATAAATTGACATAACTTATTTATTCGTAAATCAATTTAAATAAAAAAAATCACTAAATGTTAAAGGTAGCCCATTACAATACAATCCTGAAAATGCATTCAAATCGGTTAAGCCGTTTCAGAGATTACCGTGCACTTCCAGATATACAGACAAACAGACAAATAAAAAAAACATTGTTTTGAGTTCCTTTGCATATCCAAAGGTACCCCATTAGGATTTTTTTAATAAATTTGTCATGTACAGACAGCGATCAGTTAGACATAAATAAAAGAAAAAACATAAAGACAGTAAAAGAATCGTAGTTTCTACAGAAAAACATTTTAGATTTGAACGAAGGATTTAATTATTCTTCCTCAGCTCAGATTTAACGCAGTTAGTATTCATTACCATTCTTGAAACGGACTGATATTTTTCACAAAACAAATTGCAATTCTGTATTTTTTCCTGATTTCTATACACGATATAAAAGAAGAGACGAATGTGCTACCTGACTTTTTCTGAACATAGACATACAACGCCGAAGCAATCACCAAAGCTGCAAACCATTTGAAAAAAGAAATGACCACTTTGGTTACATTTTTATTCTTACCCAATAAATGTACTGTATTGCTAGAAAAAAAATCTGAAACTGACACTACGTTATGAGAATTAAAATTTATTTTTTCAAACAGTTTAATCCAAATTTAATCGACGCCGCACGTGACAAGAGGGTTGGTTTATATCTCGCACATAAATTGCGATTGCTATTCAACGCGGGAACGCAGCTAGCGTTCTTGGGACATTGCTGCATGGACATGGAGTTTTTTTAGATTGTTTAGGTTAGACTTTGATTATAATAAGATTTAGGATTTTCATTATTATAAATATGTGTTTTATTAGATGTTGAAGTGCATGTTGTACTTCTAAAAGAATCCACTGAAATTACAAATAAGTTTACTTTAATTGAAATATTTAAAATTTAAGTGTTGTGGCAACCGCACCTCTTCAACTGAAACAAGAATTGGTTTACGCAAGGCTCGGCAGTGGTAACCCCAATTGAGCTTTAGTTCTAACACCTGTTACTTTCTTTTAGTACGGTTATAAAACAGCACATACACAACAGTAAATCCAAATAAGTAAGAACATTAATTATTAATACATATGAATATGTATTTCCATTTTCTAAAGGGTAAAAACACGTCAGGTGTCGCGCTGTAGATAACAAATTTCCTCTTAAGTCACTTTTATGACACGTATGTGAAGAGAAACAGCTGATACATTATACTGTGTAGGTATATTTTTATGAGATACTAACATTCTGACGGGGTCTTGACTACGTGAACCAGAAAACTGTTATTACTGTTTAATACCAAATTCCATGTCTATTTGAATTTATAGACTTATCATTATTTTTGATTCAATACTTCTAAATAAGTGTCACAAATACATATTATAATTTTCAATTGCAGATATTTTTGAATTAATTCTGATCGTGCCAGCAAATTTAATATTATATTCCTTTAAACTAGATATACCTCATTGTTACCTAAGATTACAAATAAGTAACAGGTATAGATAGCGCCTACCAGAAATGTTTTGTTACTCAAAGATACCATTGTGCGGTCCATCACGATATCAAGAATTCAACCTCATGGGAGCAAGGGAGGCTTCCGATTTGAATATAGTTGGGTAATAGTGATTACATTGTCAGAAACAGTGATAACTTTGTTAGAACTGAATAAAACAAACTCATGTACATCCGTTGAATAAATCACTTTAAGCTATATTAAAGAATTACAGCATACATGGGATAGTTTATTAATTTTAATCACTACTTGCGTAAAATAATTAGAGTACTGAAATTCCATAAAACTCTTTTAAATAATAATAATATAAGCTACATCTGTACTTGTACAGAA
This sequence comes from Phocides pigmalion okeechobee, assembly GCA_018251015.1. NCBI lineage: Eukaryota > Metazoa > Arthropoda > Insecta > Lepidoptera > Hesperiidae > Phocides > Phocides pigmalion. Next base: position 5,988 of record DWON01011630.1, read on the forward strand.
CACCACATGCCCGAAACGAACAATCTACTTTTTATCTAAACTAAGACCATATAAAATTCAAATTTAAATTCCGGTACAAAAATTATACAAACATGTTAAATAACTTTATCACACCATAGTCCTTTACAAGAAGTTCCTCTGTTGCAAGTGATAAAGGTATAAGTATATTCTTTTTTAGGTGCAGAACAGAAGTCCTAACTGATCATGTAGATGATTTTTTTTAATTTTCATTGAACCCGCAACCCTCTGTATGTGAAACCTGTATGTTGATCGGCATCCCGCGACAATTTTTTTTTCATTATACACACATTACTATCGAAAAAATATAAAGATAATTGCAGTCATCCCTGATTTTGTACAATTAATTAGTCAAGTATACGAAATAACGGTGGTGTAAACAAAACCAGGTTAATTAAATTTTTTAGCCCATCGTTAATTAAATCTAACCTAGATGCTTTGTACATACAAGCTTCTATTAAAGACTTGTTTTTCTGTAATAATAATACGGGTGTGCATTTCAACTGTAATTGCAGAGGCACTGTAGCTGATGGGTACCTGTTTTCAGAACCAAATATTTGTTGACTGATTTTATAAGTCCTGAGACTTATTTAGAATGTTTACAAGACTTTCCAAATCCCACTGCGGGCTATCAATTTTTTTCGTACGCCTGGATAAGGCTATGCATTGTTATTCATGGGCTACAGTTACCACCCAACACCGGATAGCTGAAAACCTTTGCTTCTACCTAACATAAAAAACAACAACAAAAGTTGTAGCATAATGAATTATTATTTCACTCTATCACTATCGATAAAGTGTTACAAGTATCTTAACGTACTTTACAACCCATTTTTTACATTTTTGTAATTTATATAGACTTGCCCGCCTTTCCAGATACCGCCCGCGGCCGGACACTGAACGAGTTTTAGCTCGGCGTCGATTTTACGGCTAATGGCTGCTACACATTTCTCTTTAGTACTTATATAAACATTGATATAAAAATGTAAAAGTGTTAATCCTTCAAAGCTTCATTGTTATATTAATTTTCATGATAAATAAAGTAAAATAAACGTAAAAAAACCTTTTATTTTAAAACGCTTAATTTTTTTCAATTGAAATGACGTTTTACGTCTCGAGCTTTTAAGATAATATTCAAATTAAAACTTTAATTTTTTTTTTACTTTATTTTGATTGTACCTTTAAATATAAATTTTTATACAGTTATATCTTAGTCCTCTATTATTCATGTCTATCTTGTTTCAATGAAGCTGTTAAGTATTTACTCATATTTCTTATTCTTTTATATTTGTTAAAGGTGGGAGAACTGGTTCAAGGTGTTTGACCGGGGAGGTACCACCGCCGCCCTCGTAATCCGTTTTAAAGCATTACTTGTGTATCGGTTGGAGAGGTGCGGTTGCCGGGTACACTTTGAAGCGAGGCGACCATTTTAGTCCTCAAGAGTCGTTACGTTCGAGCTCAGATAGGATTTCGGTCATGCCTGTGGTTGTACGTGGATGTCTATGGATTGCAACTACTTTAAATCGGGTGGTTTGCATGCTCGTTTGTTGCTCTTTTCAAATAAAAAAAATATTCTATTGAAACACGACGCTGTGAAATTCATCCAGAAGTTGCCACTTTTTGGCACCATCAGAAAACTCTAGCTGTGATATCACAACACTGACTCCACTTTGGTCTATATTATTTACTTGTCACGACAAATCTAACGACCTCAAACATGACGAGGCTATCTTGTTTGGTTTGGGAGACGAACTGGTCCTATTCTGCAATTATCATCATAAACACCATCCCAGAGAAGCGACTGACAGGTTACTTAGAAAAAGAAAGTAGTTCCTATGAATAGTTTCTAACTCTATAATCAGACTCTGAACTCCATCTTCATCTATTTTACTTGTCATCTGTCTTCTAGATCTGTAATCAAACCAGCTCCATTGAATTATTATTTCATTGTCACTAAGGTTATATAGATATGCAACATTTCACCTTGATCGGATTCTGGGAAGTAGGTCGACTTTGACTTGTAAGATTCTATTATCGACAAACACCCGAACAGGTAAAAATACAAGCTTGTAAAAACATTATATAATTTTCTAAACCTGTATAATATTATTGAAATCCGCATTTAAGTAACAAGTAAGTCTTTGTTGTAGCAACTCGAAGTTGTAAACGTTCATAGGCGACAGTGACTGCTATCCATCTGGTAGCCCGTCCGCCTTTTTATTTAATCTATAAAAAATCCTGTTAAAAGATCACGACCGCCTATAGACATCTGTAACAAACTTAATACACCACAGGAATGTCACCTGGAAATCCATAACAGTTGCCTTATAATATAAGCCGGCAAGCATCTTCCACAAAAATGCAAGAATTCCATCACGATATATTGGGCGAGACGATATTGCGTCCTTGATCGAATCATGCAAGATTCACCGTTAAAATCACAGTGTTATGTCGACGTTTTGTTAGTGAATTAAAGGGCAAAATCTTTCACAGACCTAATGCTTAGTTATAAAATATCTCATGACTCACCGAAGCTGGGGTATGTATATATACTCGTAGATGCTGTTTTGTTTGTTCCTTTGTCTACCCTTCTGTGGAAATTTACCCCCTGCGGTCACAATGAGGGTCACCAGGTACGACGGAGTATGTCAGACTTTTCCTAAGTCCCCTCACCTTATTTTTGCTGAGCTGTCAAATTGCTGAAGCGTCCAATGCGCCAATGCGTCCAATTGACAGCTATCGCAAAGTTCTACAGAGACCTGATATATTTCATAATATTTTAAATACAAATTGACTGTCTTATTGAAATAATACATTCTTTAACTTTTGCCATTATCTAAGATGATGAAACCTTTTAATAATGATTATAACAGAATTAAATACGCTGTAAAATATTCAAACATTAACTAAGGTACACATTTTAATAAAAATAGCGGGTCTGCTTCTTGCTACATAATCTAAGATCGACGGGTAATAAACTTCAAAGAATTTTAATTATCTCTTAGCTAGTCAAATAGTGATACAGTATAAATATCTGAAAATGCTTTTGCAATATCATTTTATGAAACTAAGAACCGTTCAACATGTGCTTGAAACAGTTTCTTTAAAAATATATATATTTATTTAAAACAAGAATTTACTCGTAAGTCCGTTGAGTAAAATTGGTAAACTAAAAGTTGAAGATGACATAGCTTTTTTATAATTCCATTGCAGCGACTATAGTGAGTTTTTTTATGTGAGAAGACTAACAAACGAGCATGCAAACCGCCTGATGACCGTTAGATAGATATCCACGTACAACCACAAACACGACCAAAATCCTATCTGAGTTCGAACGTAGACACGTTGCTACTCCTGAGGACTACGATGTTCGCCTCGCTTCAAAGTGTAGCCGGCAACCGCAATCCTCCAACCAAAACATAAGTAATGCTTTACGGCGAGTTATGAGGGCGGCCGTGGTACCTCCCCGGTCGGTTCTCGCACCTCTAAAGTTGTTATTTATTTATTTACAAATACTTGTAGTATTTACAATCAAGCTAAATCAAGAAGTACGGATGTAATTTTGTATTTATTTTACATTACAATTTACTCATTACATATTCATAAAAATGCATTAAAGGTGTAATAAAAGTTGCATAAATATATTTAGAAAAGATACGAACACCTTTTTTTCTAGCTTAAAGAACATAAAATTAGAGATTATATGTGAGTAGACTAGAAATGAATGTTCAAGTCTAGTCTTAAATAATCGTTGTTGTCCATGCAAAATCACGTCCTATCTCAAACAGAACTGAAGACCTATACGAGGTCGTATGCGTTTCTACTATTGAGGACTAATTTAGTCGCTTCGCTGTTAAGTGTAGTAGTGTGAAATTTAGGACTTGCTTCGAGGTTGAGTTTAAGAACAGTGGTGTTTCGTCCCCTCTTAAAACCGTTTTTTTTGGAGTTGGTCATTGATGACATCGACACCATTTATGAATACATAATTTACGTTTGAACATTCGGCCGTCTTAATAATTTAATATATTATTCTAATCTCTATATTTTATCTTTAAAAAGAGAAAACGCAAAGC
>DWON01011631.1:0-10076 GCA_018251015.1 Phocides pigmalion okeechobee
GTTGTCCATGGGCTGCAGTGACCACTTAACATCAGGTGGCCCGCGTGCCCGTTTCTTACTCTTTCACAATAAAAAAAGTATACTCTTATCAAATACTGTTAATATTTTTGGAATAACCTCATGGAATATGTTCAGGTGGTGAACATAGTTTCGGGGCGCTCAGGCGACCTCGGCGTAGTAGGCGCTGATACCGCGGAACTGTCACCAAACGAGCATTGCGAGCATGCCTTTTGGTTCGTTACACTAGTATCACCACACTTAGTCATGCTCCCCGATCCAGTTGATTATTGTTACAATTTCAACAGTTCCCACGGAAAATACTTTTTGATAGAGACATTTTTGTTATAACCCGTTATAGTCCCAATCCGACGATATTAAAAGGCCGGCTTGAGAGTAAGCTTGGAAATGTGGGTGCCAAGACACGCTTAAAGCCAATTAACGAAATACACGATCCTTAACTTGAAACTAAGATATTTACATCGCTGGTGATTATATCTGCATTTATATGAATAACACAACAATATAATTATCTCTACAACATCAGGAGAGTTTTGAGTCTCATATAATATATGCCAAAAATCATTTGATTTTTTTTTCATTCCTGCAAATCACTATAGTCAATAACCAACCCGCACATAAATTAATATTACTATCGACAAGATTTGTGTTTTATGTAGTTGTGATGAACAATTTTTTTGTAATAAATATTTCATTTAATTTCAATGGTACAGTATACGTTACTCGTAAATATATTTATGAAAAAAATTGCAAGAGCTCTTGTAAATACAGAAATTCTAATTAATAGATATTATCATAAATAATAAATGTAATGACCCTATTTCTAACTCAAACTGTTTAATGGGCAATGCTGGTTTTCAAGCGCGCTATAGTATGCGATGTGAACTATTGGTCCATTATTTCCGGAGGGCGAAGTCATTAGGTGCTCACGCCTTGATACTCACTTATTTAATGCGATACTTAAAGATAGATACAGTCGAAATCCATCTAATGTTAAGTGGCTATTGGTGTTCATGGACATATTTTACCGATCCCATAGAGAATAGAAGTTTCACCTGAAATCGATCACAGGTACCTTGCTGTCTTAGCATCTGAGGACTAAGTTGTAATTCTTGAAATTAGTATGTATATCTACATTAAAACATATCACTACACTGGTACCAATTTTATCTTAATTAATTTATTACATTTAGTATAAGTAATGAAGATAAAAATGTTTGTGTAAACTAGCCTGTTTTCAAAAGGTTTTTAAAATACAACATTCAGATAATAAGCAAACAAATCTGCGATTTAAAATTAGCTTAGTTTATAGTGGAACTTGATACATGCGCGGCAGACTGGCGTGGTGACGACGGAGTCACGGGTGGTTAAGAGGCAAGTCTTAAGCTCGCATTCAGAACGAAGATGCCTACCGATAGGCATAACACGAGCAGTAGTTGTAGAAACATAAAGGCGTCAAAAGTAGCACCGCGTCATATCGTCTGCAGAGATCAGGCGTTACGGTCACGTATCGCTCCACTCCCACGTCTTAATTGACCTATTTCGTGTGAGATGTTACGCGCACTACACAGAGCCGCCGCTTCTGGGATACCATCGCCGCGGGACGTGACGCCGCCTATCGTGCCATGTACCTACACTTACTCTATTCTTGTCACACATATTTGACAGGCACCGTGTTTCCAAGCAAATTATTGTCCATAGCATTGCATGGGAGATGGTTTTATTAACTTTGCGGCTAAATGTGAAAGGCTCGTCAGGCTAACGCCGATTATTTCGAAGTGTCTGTAACAAACGATTCGCTTCAAATGTTTTACTTTTAATAGAAAATAGTTTTGAACATTAAGCTTTTATAAAAACACTAATGTTATCATATTTTGTAAGGTTTAAAGATATTGAGATATTGAGATACGCCAGTGTGCTATTTTTTATGTGTTGAATAAGGTTTTAGGTCAAATGTCATATATTTAATTGTAATATATCATCTATGAGAAATCAACGCTCTTCTTCAGCATGTTGCATAAACTATAAACTACGCTTGGCCATGAAACACTTTTTATTTAAACATAGTAGCGAAATCTCTATCCCTATCCCTTTAATCTACCTTGTTGAGAATTAAGAGCTATAGAAAACTCGATTACATATATGAGTATTAAATGTGTGATATCTTTAAATAAAGCAAGTAGAAAAATAATGAAATCACTAAGCGCCATAAAATGTTTTGGAGCTTACACGGTAATCTTGATCGTAACAGGGCTGAGGCCACATTTGTGAAGGAGAGTGTTTATTGCGTGGTGCACGATCGTGTCGGAATCTCTCATATTTGTGGTTAAATGTGTGAAGTTTTGTCACGACGCGAGTGATGAGGTTAACTATATTATTTCGCTCTCACCTGTCTCTCTTTTTATTTTAATAATAGTTTGTACGTCTTTAAGGAAGAAGGATGTCTCGTATGTCTTTCATGAGTAATGCCTTATGTTCGTTTCTCAAATTTAACCTTTGCCAAATATATCTTTTTTTGTTTTTTTTTTCACTGTATCAATAATAGTAATAATAGAACGCTTTTTTTAATATTATATCTGTAACATTATGTGTGTGACATGTTTATCCTGTGTCTTTCAAAATTTTGATACTTTTATTACCTACTTCAAAAAAGGAAGAAGTTCTCAATTCGGTAAACGTTAATAGGTTTGTTCTAGTGATTCTGAACTGAATCTACTAACTTCATAATGATTTTAAATTCTGTTTTATTTGCAAATTGCAAAATGTGTAAATTTATTTACATTTAAAATTTAACATATCGTGTTGATGTGTCTTACGGTTCCGAACATGGAAAGAAAGTTGCATTTTCCCCAAGCATTTCTCTACGTCTAATGTTTCCGAACTACATATTATGATAACGTGAAAGTAAAAATTGACATCAATTGTACACAGCATGTGGATATGTCAAACGATTTAGAAACATGATGTGTTTGACTCTACAAACTTACCTCTTGAGTCTTTTATATACATCTCAGTCCATCCGCACGAAATAAAGGGAAAAGTCCAAAAAACCGCATTATTTTATAACATGGGACCACAGCACCCTACTGTTTTCAAGATCCCTTTTTAAAATTTGTGTGATTTCCGTATCACATCACCGGGACCACCCTGTCGTCATCTATCTCTCACTGCGATCTCAACAAAAACGTCACAGCAATCGATTCGTTTGTCTTGTGTGGCCTTTATTTTACGCTCATCTTGAACTGTGAAATTGTTAACACTTGAAACGCTCACGTCATCTGGGTAACCTTTTACGGTTTAAATCTCTTATGGTAGACCATCTATGTCATGGTCTTATATGTTAAGCCGTAAGAGATATATAAGATATACTTATATATGTAGGAAACTGAGAGTCGACATTAAAATGAAAAGTATTACTTTGAAAACAGGCATTATTAATTGCAGTCTCTTCCAAAATTAGTGTTGTAAAACCCAATAAATGTAGTTAGGAATATAATAAATTATAGTTAAAATTTATATGACTGGAATCAATATATAGTAGAACTATATTTTGACCACCGCCATTATAGAAACCAGATCCGATCTCATAATCCTCCGTCAAGCGATTTTTGTGCTTGTTATTTAAAAAAAAGCGTTATTAAATTCATAAACAATATACCTACTTGTGGCAAATTGACTTTGAGTGTGCCATTTTTCTATTTTTCCATTTATTCATATGTGAGTAATCCAAGAAAATTGAGATGTAAGTATAATAACATATTATCCACCGACGGAATGGAGGCATCTCCCCTGTCCCATTGATTTATTAGGACGTGAACAGACGTGCTCGCGTGTAGTCTTCCCTCGGGACCGGCAGGTAAGCGACAAAAACATTTTGGGTGTTTGTTGACGTCACTAATTCGTCATGCCCGCTGATGGTATCTTAAAAGTTTTTGTTGGTACATCATAATTAAAATTGGTGTAAACCGTAAATGTATGAACAACTTTTGTCATATTTTTATTTTATTGAAGTAACAAACGACCACGAAGTCTACTTGATATTAAATTTTTACTACAGTTTGATATTATGTAGCCATTGCTGCTCATGAACAGGAGTTCAATGAAGTTAAAATCAGGTTACAGATGGTCCTGAGGACTTCATTGCAATTATAGCAATCCTATAGTGCTATATCAAGGCTGCAATAAGCGTTAAGGGAGGTAGCTACGGCTAAATATTTAACCATCTATACTAATATTATAAAGAGGAAATATATTTCATTTTGTTTGCTGCAACTAATACACTACTGGATCGATTTTAAATATTTTTTCACTTAAAAAGCTACATTATCAGGAAGTAACAGTGTCCATCATTTATTTTGTTAGTATGTTAGTCTGTGCGTTTGTGAATGCTCATCTCAGAAACAGCTTAATAGATTTCAGTGCGGTTTTCACTATAATGTTGCAGTAAGCGTTCCTGTTTCGTTTTATTTCAATTGGTTTATAAATAAAAAGGTAATTGCAATTTGAATGTTACGTGTGTAAGTATATGAGAACACTTTGCTGTTACAAAATAAATAAAAAATAAAGCCCATGTGAACGAATTGGCGGGCAAATCCTCAATAATGGTAAAATTTTTGATATCCAGAAGTCATTGGGTCCAAATGATTCGAAACATTATATAAGAATTACGATACTGAAAATTATTTTTTTTGTTTTTTTTTAATGTTACTGTCTAAACCGAGACTTCGGAATAATTCTCGCAAACGGAACGTTACCCAAAACTCGGAAACGCCGACCCTATTCAGCGATCTCTTGCTATGATTTTAAAAGTTTGCAAATATCGGGAGTAAAGATGAAAATCGTCGGTGGTGAATAAATAAACGCGGTGAAAGTTTAATGAGGCGATAGCGGGTTCCGTGACGGACAAATCAAGGGTTGAACATTAGCGTCTTACGAGAAGAGAAGAGTCGGGTCGGTGTCTCGCCGTCAGTCCGTCGCATCAAATATGCAGGAGCCGAGTCGTGTTTGATGAGCTTGTAACTCTTGGTAAAATTGACTGTTTTACTACGAATCCAATATGAAATAGTCACATTAACGTGATATTCGTCACTTGTTGTATCACGTAGTTGATCTATTTAATCATAGATATTATTCGATATAATTAAAGTTACATATTTTACAGAAAACTATACTACATACTTACCTACCTACAGGTAGGCACTATAATTGGATAAAGGAGGAATCACTGCTCTCATAATCCGCTTTAAAGCAATTATTGTATTTCAGTTGGAGAGCTGTGTTTGTCAGGTAGACTTAAAGAGCGGCGACCATTTTAGTCGTCTGGAGCGGAGAAACATTGACCTATGTAACTTCAAATAGAACTTTAATCTTATTTCAAGTTGGACGTCGATGTCCACGGGTGCATTGGGACCATTTACCTAATATAAAATAAACTTAATGTAAATAAACCAAAAAGGAAATTGGTAAACCTATTACATATATACTTATATAAATAACGATGAAAATATTGAAAAAAAAATGAATTTGAAATAGCCATTGAAATTATATTGTAACGAATATTATAACCTATAAAATGAAAAATCAATTGACACAACCGTACGCAAGCTTAGTTTGTAACTCTATATAGCGCCCAATTTAATATTTAATAAGAGATATTTGTATAATATATCTAAACAAAGCAAGAAGGGGTAAGTGCAAAGTCCCAAACCCTCATCATAGCGCGTCACAACAGGCGCCGCGTAGATAAGGAGTAGCTGCTTTTTCATGATACTTTATTCAGGGTTTGGAGATTTGGTTCAGTGACAGACTAATCGGTGGTGTCAGGAGTGAGGTGCCGCTTAAGTATTAATGTTTAACCCTTTTGTATCCAGCCGTTGCTGCGCCAACGCCGTGTCAATCCCATCTCGCTTCCCGTTACGTCTCTTGAATATTTTATTTTCATTAATTTGTCAGCTTTGTATGCTCGTTTACTTTACACTAAGCTTTAGGATACAACCATATTAGGTTTATGATCCTAAACTTGTCTTCAAAAAAATTCTATATCATTAGGTATATTGTTGTCTATAAATTGTTACTTTTTTATTTAACTAAAACTGTTGATTTGTGTTTTAAAAAAACATTTGAGCTGTATAATGGTAATCATGGTGAGCTTAATTACAAAATCCAAAAAGCTCATACTTTTCATGAATCATCAACGAACCTTATTGAGTTTGGATAGACCTTTAGGACGTGGATGTATGGGGTAAACCCTGTATGTTGCAAATTGAGTAGAAGAATTGAAGAAATTACTTACTCATTTTCTTGGATCCCAGAATCGTCTTTGGTCCAGTTTGCAAGATTGCTTTTAACGCACACCTGCAAGAGAAAAAATCAGTGTATTTTTGAAGTATTGTCTAAGTTCTAAGTAAATACCTTATAATTTAAACCGAGTCACGCATTAGAGATTCCTATACTGTAAATGTCCCTAGACGATGATAAATAATTACCACTTGTGGTATATTTGCTCATTAAAAACTTTGTGAAAAGTAATCACTGTCAGTTCTATTCAAAATCAAACTATATCATGGTTCTGAATGCAACCCTGCTCATTAAATTATGTAATATTTAAATCGTTTTGTTATAACGTTGTTTTCGTGTGACAAAACTAAAATCTCTTAATGCCCTTTATGGCGATCAGTAGTGACAAACCGCGGGGGTGCAGTTACATGCAGATGTTTTAGGAGTTTATCCGTAAAATCCTTCGGTCCAACGGTTGGTGGGACTTGGGCGTAATCCGGGTAATATATGCGCAACTAAAAGGTACTGGCCGAGTCGGTACGAGCCCCCGAGGAGCGATCGAGCATCGGGTGGCCGGACGCTAAAATGAAATCTTATTTGCCGTTTGTTTTACTTGAAAATTATGTTGTACCTAGCGATGCATATTCTTCGATTTCTATAGATATTCGAATTGTAAATCTAGCATGTAAATTTATTTATTAATTCATTATCATTCACTATAACTTGATTTAATGAAGAACGAGTTTTTGAATAAAGGTATGATTTTTCAACAAGTAGAACATTATATTCTACATGTAGGAAACAAGTGTAGGTACTCATGACAGATAGGTAATGATTGCAATAAGAGATCGATGTACCTATATATATTTGTATATGATATGATTGTTTTTAATTAAACCAAAGCGTAGCGAATATAGGAAAAAAAACGGCAACATTGATATCTTTAGTTATGTTACGGCATGTCCATTACTTACTAATAGAATTTAAACGACATTGTAGACAATATTTCTTTACTTAGACGAATAATGATGCAAATTTCATTTTAAAATGATAAGTAAGGATATTGTGATAGATAAAAAATGACAGGAGAGTCTGCAGCTCAGGTATAATTGATAATGTTATTCTTTAAAAAGTTTCTGTTAAACGTAACGGTACACATTATACATTAAAACTTTAATTTAATTTAAAATGACGGCAGGATACGTACTATTTTGATGCATAATGGCTCTAAACACAACCTAAATATCTGAACCAAGTGACAAAAGCAAATAATTACGAAAGCAAATGTACTTCATATTAAACAGTAGATGTATCTGAAATAAAACAGTAAGAATATTTAATGTTTAATTTGAGGTGACAACCTAATGTGTTTCCTGACTCTACAATTGTAGAGTAAACTACATTAGTATAGTGTCTAGTTTCTGTGAGTTAAAAGTTAGCGCTATTCGGGGCGTGCGACGCGGGGGCGCGGCGCCCATTGGTCGCGCCCACCCGTAGGTGGAAGAGGAAAACGTATTCAACACTTTCCACTTTTCCTCCACGATCTCAATTTAAAAAGCTTTTAGCAGCCGTCACCTCGTCTTCTCACACATTTATGCCATTTTCACGTACCAATTCTCATTTGTGTAATGACACGTCAGCTGTTAACGATTGATTACGCCTGGGACTTTGAGATCCAGAAACGGGGCCTTTTATTCACATGTTTCGTTTATTTACGTAGTGTTCTTGAATATGCTATTAAATATATTTACATCTCATGGTGTAAGAATTTCAATATCTAATTCAAATACAAATTCCTTATAAGGATTCCATATATTATTCGTTAATATTGTTTACGTTATATAAGTAATACTAGTACCTTCGTGTAGTTATTTATTTAATATCTTTAAAAGATTTTTTAACAAAAACAAAAACGTAAAATAACATTGAAAATTCGAGTGTTTCTGTATTCAAGTAACTTCTTTCTCGATATCAGAAAGTTTTCGCATAGTTGTCTGTGAAGGGTTTTGCGGACCAAAGGGGGTGTGGGTGCATGAAGGGGGAAGAGCGTGTGGGCGGAGCAGGCGGGCGGGGCGCAGGGTGCCGCGAGGTGCTGCGGGCCGCGGGTCCTCGCGACTCGCCCACCGAGCCTCCGACGAGCGTCGCAGTCGCGCTCCACTCGCCGCACTTGGTGCGCGTCACCGTTGCATCGCTGCAACGAGAATTACGTTCGCATAGCAACTTAGTAATCGTAACTCAGTAACACAATCACCCGATGACTCGATCGAAACTTGAGCCACCTGTAACCGGAACGCAAAGGTGCGTGCCATAAACGATTGTCGCTAATTAAGTCGGTCGACGGCAGCCACCCAAATAATTGCCGTGAAGGAAGCGTACGAGGGGCAGCTCGCGGCGGGCGCCCCTTCAATTAGTGCCACCTGTCGGACACGCGCTGCGCATTAATTCGCACTCGCGATAAGTTCATCCGCAAAAAACCCCAAAATAAACTGGAATCGATGCACCTGCGGCAATCTGCAGCCTGCAAAGCGGCCGCTGCGCGCAACTCGGCCGAAGCGCGACATCTCTCCAAGGCACCCACTGAGAGGACTTGGGCGCTATGATCATGCTATTCAAAGGCAACAGCAGCAGGCTAGAGCACTTAATAGAAAAAATACAAGCGAACAAAGAAAATCACGACGTGACCACTGAGGACATAAAAGGTGAGACTTTATAGGATTTGTGTAAACGGAATATATATTTTTCAATGTAACGCCTTGATATAGGTATACGATTTCTTTAGAAAAATCCTCAAACTGTATTTCAATACATACTGCCTACTACGTGATTACTACATTATAATCAATAAATCTTTGATTTGTTTTATATATCTAAACACTTAAGTTGCGACTAAGTTATACTTTTATATAGGAGTGAAAAAAAAACACTACATACTAAACATGTTTTGTATGTAATATAAATTAAGGGATACATACAATATTAATTATTATAAATATATTAATTAATTTTAAAATGTGAATAATAGAATATTGACTGAAATTTCGTAAAACTAAACAAATCTTTATCTCTCTTTATGTACAATCGTTAAAAGAAATTTCACACTTTTTAACAGCAGCTTAACAACTTAAAATATTTATATATTTACTATATGTACTTATTATGAGAAAAGCTAATGCCAACTTTGACGAAGTAAAATGCTAGCTTAGCCAAATGCTGAGTTAGAATAAAGATGGGGGTGCCAAAAAATGACCACTTTGATCACCTGTTACTGGAACCTGAAGTTATTGCAAATTAATTCTTATTGCTAGGTATTCCGTGCATTAAAAATACTATATAATTATAAATTTAACAACTATTTTACGATATATTTGTGACATGGATACTTTCAAAACATTTGTAAAACATGTGTAAGTCGTAAAAGCATTTCCACTTTTTTTTATGAAAGAACTGGTATAAATATAAAGAAAATTGTAATAATTAATGTGTACAAATTTTAGAAAGTAACCCAAATAATTCAATAACCGATTCGAAGTAACCCAAATTAAATTATTTGATTTAAATCAAGATCACAATATTTTCGTTACAAATGAATTAAGACCAATGAAAAACCATATGACATCAAAATCAAAATCAAAATGAAAATCAAAATCAAAATCAAAATATTTTTATTCAAAGTAGATTCTTTACAGAATTCTTTTTGAAAGTCAGTAAACTACCACCGACTCGTAAGGTGTTTCGTTTTGGAGAAGAGTCGGCGAAAGAAACTCCAAAACACACATCTTTTT
>DWON01011632.1:0-10076 GCA_018251015.1 Phocides pigmalion okeechobee
TCGCCTCGCTTCAAAGTGTAGCCGGCAACCGCACCTCTCCAACCGAAACATAAGTAATGCTTTACGGCGGATTATGAAAGCAGCGGTGGTAGCTCCCCGGTCGAACTATTCACGCACCTTTAATTACCTTATAACGCTTTTTACGAAACTGTCGACTGAATAATATTAGAAATTTTTGTTCTTTAGTATTTTTTTAAATACTTCTGTCTTTTGTTTATCTTTGTAAGGGTTGGACTACACTACACTTGGATTCCCTGTACGAGACCCTAGCTTAAAGTGTACAGCGTGATTTATTTATAGTAAGCGGAATATTGATCTAATATGAGGGTTGGTGTTGATATAAAAATTTAATTTGAAGTAATACCATAAACGATTTGAAAAGAATATTTACTGCAGCTTAGCCGTGAACACGAGCCATGCAACTGGTTCGAAATATCGGTAATTAAAAAGCCTCAATCTTCAGTACCCGTTATATAGTAAAATTTAACACAAAGACATATATTCGTTGCCCATTACACGATAATTTCTTTTTAACAGTAGAACAAGTTTAAACCGTTAACTTAAAAAACAAACAGGTCTAAATTAAGCTTAATTTACACATTTAAACTAGAACCGAACGTAATTCACCAAACTTTGATGTAACCGCTATTGACATAAGGCTAGTTGTACACGGAATTAAGTAAACGCTTTTTACCGAGGGCCATACGATTCTAATATTTACATTAAGCGCAGCCCACACTGCTTATTTAAGCAGACTGAAACAGTTCGGTAATGAGAGGCCGTGTGCTTGTGACGCGACGACTTTATTATGGCGTTAGGATTGTTCCACACTACAAGCTAATAAGGATTTTAATAGTATACTATCGACTCGGCCTAGCTTCGCTTGGGTAATAAAGTTCATGTTTATTATATTATTTTTCTTTCAAAAACTATCTAGTCATTACCTAGTTGCAAAAACTAACAATTAGAATCATCTTTTTCGAACGAGGACTGAATTACTAAATTGAATTTGACTATTTAATATGACGCCCAATTTACAAAAACAAAAAAGCAAAATTTATTATGCACCAAAACCTTCCTCAGGAATCAATCTACCCGTTAGTGAAAACTGTGAGAAAATTCGTCCAGTACATTTTGCCTTTATTATAAACAGACAGACAGACAGACGCGATGGGGGACTTTGTTTTATAACATTTAGAGATAGTCTAGCTCATCCATCAGTTTTTATGTGTCCACAGCTGGACATAGGCCTCCCTTAGATGGCGCCACTCCGACTGGTTCTGTGCCCTCTGCGTTCAGCGGTTTCCCGCTATCCTTATCAGATCGTCGGTCCATATGGTTGGGGGACGCCCTGCGCTGCTTTTGCTCAGACGTGGTCGCCACTCGAAGTCCTTTCTGACTCATCCGTTGTCCGATAGAGTGATGTGGCCTGCCCACTGCCATTTCAGCCTACAAATTTGAGAGCTATGTCGGGAATTTTCGTTCTTCTCGGATCTCGTATAGTCTGGTATATAAAGTATGTTATAGTATAAGTCTTTCTTTTGTTTCTCAATACAAACTACCTAGATGTTATTTACAATAAAATTACTGTAGATTTTTTTACTTAAGTCTCATTATAGTTTGAAAATTTTAATTGATTTCTACAACAGTAGAAGGTTCACAATCAGTTTTTTTATGTTTTCAATCAAATTGCATTGGAACAGATCTGTTGTTATCACTGCGATAGCTATTCAGCGCGGGAATGCGGCTAGCGTTTGATTTTCATTTTTGATTGCCGACAGTCTAGCCCTGACCACGAATACTGATTTGACACGTCGTCAATCACAGATGAAAAGTCGTTAATCGTGAATGTTCGGTGCATAGTGGAATGTATAAAATACGCGATTCTATTAGATCGAAATCAATGTACATTTTTTATCTGAGAAAAGTAGCAAACGAGCATGCAAACCACCTGATGTTAAGTAGTCGCAGCCCATAACCATCCACGTACAACCATAAACACGACTGAAATCCTATCTGAGCTCGAACGTAGATGTGTTGCTACTCCTGAAGACTAAGATGGTCGTGTCGTTTCAAATTGTAGCTGGCAACGACACCTCTCCAACCGAATCAAAAGTAATTATTTACGGCGTATAGCTTGGGTAAAAATATCTTCGCTTGTGTTCCGAAACCACCTTTCCGCTGGACCGTATGAACACACGTGGGCACAATATTTACACTGGGGACGCTCTGTGCATACTTTAACCCTTATTTTATGGCTATATACGACACAATACATTGTGTAACTTAGCTAAGGGTATAATGATTGTACTTAATTAGAACTTAGGTTTCACACCATGTTCAAAACCTACGTTTTACAAGGTGGTATAATGTAATAATACATTTCTACTGTGAAGCCAACCTACTTTTTGGCTGGAAAGGTGTTTTTTCTACTCACAAACGAGGCGACCATCCTAGTCCTCTAAGTGTAGCAATGCACAGATAGGACTTTAGTGCTGTTTAAAAATGAAGTGAATATTTTTTTAATATGTAATGGAACCTGTTCAGTTCGAAAGGGTAGGCACCATCCCCCTATCCGTTTTCAATGTGAACCTTAACATTTCGCTGGAAAGGTATTTTACCCAACTCACAAATGAGGCGACCATCTAAGTGCTCTGTAGAAACGTTCAGTTCTACCGGGGAGGTACATACCACACTCCTTCCTAGACCTCAGGAGTAGCAACACAAGTAAATAAATAAGTGTATGTTATTATCTACATATAGAGGACCGCCAGGACGGCGAAATAACAAGATAAGCAGATTACGCTAACCAATGAAATCCTCTAAGTGTTATCAAAGTACAATACGATTACAGTGGTGGATTACCACTAGATCCAATATTTGCGGAATGTTCCTAATTAGGTGGCACCTACATAGTAATTCACCTACTTAAACACACTTGACAACAGACTAGCGTCAGTTTAGTCCCATGTTTTATCGACGCCGTGACAGGAAAGGTGGTACATATCTCGGATTAAGAATTAATCGCTATTCAGTAGGGGAATACGACCAACATCTTTGTCCTTAAGAGAAGCGATGAATCGACGTGTGACTTCCGACAGGACGTAAGTTCTTTTTTATGTGAGAAGCGTAGCAAACGAGCATGAAAACCTACATACCGACATATCTACGCCTACATAAACATGGCACTTGTGTTCCTCAGTAAGTTTGTCCCGATTTGTATTAAAACAACAGTTGTATAAAGTCGCATGTGCGTTACGCAAAGTAAAACACAGTTATTGTGTTTTTCGAAGTTAAAGTATAGTAAGTTAAAGTAAGGTAAGCATCATAGCTTTTATTTTAATTGTAAATTAATAATAAAAGTATAACTAAACAATTTTATAGGTAGCAGAACTATAGTTCGACCCAAAAGGTACCACCGCCGTCCTCACAATTCGCCGTTAAGCATTACTTGTGCTTAGGTTGGAGAAATGCGGTTGCCGGCTACACTTTGACGCGTGGCGACTATCTTAGTCCTCAGTACGTTCGAGCACAGATAGGATTACAGACTTGTTTGTGGCTGTACGTAGATGTCTATGGGCTGCGACCACTTAAAATCAGGTGGTTTGCATGCTCGTTTGCTACTCTTCTCATATAAAAAAAAAGTGAGCAAAAAATGTTGTCGCCAACATAAAACTGCAAGTTGCATGATAATTGTGGAATTGTTCATCTTAATCTGTTGTGAATACAAACTATAACGGAGTTCTAACAAAGAAAACCATTCCTTATATCCCACGGACGGTACCGCGGAATATAACTAGTACAATATATGACTAAGGTAATGGAAATATTTTCCCGTGAAAACTAATAGCCCGTTATCAACACGTGCCTACTATTTGATTCCCGGTCAATGACCCCACATTAGAGTATTAGTATTAGCTACTAATATGTACCTTCATATTAGATTTCATTAGGGGTTGATGCGCTTACTGTTTTTATCTGAAAATGTACCCTATTTCTTAGGAAATACGATAGATATTTCTTTAAAATTGTCCGTTGGTAGAAGCTATCACTCTGCCGAATGGTAACAGATATCACACTATTATTAGAATACTATAGATAGTAAACCTTCATCCATGGAAAATAAGCTATAAATTCGTGGTAAAAAAACTTTGTCGTAAGATTCGTGACTCTCACTAGGAATATTATGTGATTCGATTTTTGGCGCCTTTGTAATTATTAGAAATAAACTGTATATATATAATGTTAGTATATAAAATTAGTATTTACATACATTTATAATTGATCAACCTTAACATAACGCGACCGTCACTCTAAATATAAATAAAACCTTACCTAAACAATGTACAGAGAATCCATGCCCATGTAGTATGGTGCCAAGAGCGCTGTTCGCATTTCCGCACGGAATAGACATCGCAATGTTCTGTTCGAGATCTTTTCCTCCTTCCTTTTTTTTCATAAAATAAGTAACGATTAGTCCCATGTTTACTCGAGTCTACTGGTGACAAGATGGCTGGTTTATATCAGCCCTCTTCTTGCCAGAGGAAAACATCGTGAGGAACTTGTCACTTGAAGATTCTCCATCAAGGTGTCAGTGGTGTGTGAAGTCTATCGATTCCTTTTATTCTGGAAAGTTAATAGTCCCCTCTCGTTCATTCTTAGACGAAATGTGTACCCAGAAGTTAGTATCAAAGAATATAACGAAATAAAAAATAGATAATAGAAAATGTAGCAATTTTTTATTAGTTATGTCGGTTAAACTAAAACTAGGCGACCATCTTAGTCCTAAGAAACATCTGCATATGAGTACGAGTACAAATACTCTGTTATTGAAGTCGATTTTAATGTCATAAGGTGTAACAATCACATTACATCGGGTTACACTTGTTTATTATTAAAAGATTAACTTCTACTTCATTATCGTTTCCATACTTCGTTGTATGCACCGCTATTGTTTTTTTCAACTCCCGCCTTTTTACTCTTTTTTTTTTAATTCTATCTTCTCTATGGCCAATGTCAGAAATCCTCGTATAATCATTAAAAAAATAACAAAATATTCAGTATATTAAATTCAACATTTTAACACATTACATATATATAATTTTTTTTATTAAGATATAAACTTACTAAGATAAGAAACATGTCAAAAATATTGACACAAATTGGCAAATATTGGCACATCAATCTACAGTATTTAATTATGACACTGAAAAATACCATAGTAATCAACATCGTAACCTTACATTATAGGCATAAAAAACCCAAGCAATAAGACAAGTGTGTAGGGTTCGTTATCCCTATCGTCATAATAGTATCATCGTAATAAAATATTTTATTACGCATTAACTAAAGGAAGTCTATTAAATGGGTTCGCAAAGGTATTAATTGGAGAAGTTCATTGTATTATAGCCACAGCTGAGCATATAAGCACAGGATTCTGTTCGGATCTGGGTTCGAATCCCGTTAGAATAAGTGTACAAAAAGGTTGTATATAATACTAAAACATTAACATTTCTTAAAGTAATATCATTGCGGAATTTATACATTTATTATTTAACGGGAACTCACGGTTAACCATGCAACTAGTTCGAAATATCGGCAATTAAAAAGCGTTAGTTGTGAATACCCGTTATATAATAACATTTATTTATTTATTAACAAAATCCACAGCCTTTTACAAATAGAATAACATTTCTTACCACCAATTACGGATCTACATTTTATAAAATCATTTATTTGTTTATTTATTTATTTATTTATTTATTTAACATATATAAATAAATAAAATAAAATATAAATAAAATGTATAAAATGAACAGTTCTGATAATTTAAGCAAACCATTTTGTTTAAATATTTGTACGTGATTGTTTTCTTAAAAATGGCTCTAACGATTTTGACGAATTTTTGTAATTAGATACTCTTTTTATATTAAAATTGATGTAAGAACAATAAACGGATCTAATACAAGTGGGAGTCATGTCCGTGATAATCCGTTCTCATATTTTATGTAATGCTCTCTGTTATAGAAGAAAAACCGTTGGTAACTTTTTTATCGATTTGCCACTAATTAAAAATAATAAAAGTATTTTAAAATCAGACTAGACTTCTTTAAATTTCGAAATAGGTTATTGAATAAAAAACGGCTGGTATTTAATCTGAACAAACACGTAATCACTGCTAAACGGAATATCTCTTACTTTTTTATCGATTTGCTACTAATTTACATTAACTAAACTGTTAAATTCAAACCAGACTTTCAAATCACGAATATGTTTCTATTATTCTTAAGTTACCTATTAAGGTTATAAAACCGCCTACAAGGAAGCACATTCCATTGTTAATCACTTCAAATGAAGTGAGAGGCACTAAATCTTCCAGACATGAACATTCCACACTCAAGCGAATTAGCTCCATAGAGCTATGAAGTTATAAATTCCTATACCCAGGACCAAATGAACATCATTAGGGTGTGTACAAACGAGGCAGCAGCGCTGCCCACGCGCGCCCACGCTGTCCTAACTAGGCTTTTTGGTTCGGTAAACAGTGCATAGCTACATATACGCGACTTGTGTAGATATCATGAGAAGTTAAGCAATGTCAGGTGTGGTCGGGATTTTGATGGGTGTCCGTTGGAAAAACTCATGTCTGCTTACATGTTTCATAGAGCATCTGATTAGACTCTTTGGTTTGGTAAACAGAGCGCGTTTACGCGACTCGTGTAGGTGTCATGAGAAGTTAAGCAATGTCTGGTGTGGTCGGGATTTTGACGGGTGTCCGTTGGTTGTAAAACTCAAGTGTGCTTGCATGTTTCAGAGAGAACCTACCTAGACTTTCGGTTCGCTAAATAAATTAGAAACGCGGCTTCTATAGACGTAATATTTATGTTAAGCAACGTCAGGCACGGTCAGGATTTTGATGGATGGCTGATTTCCATCATGCTGAAGCACAGCTGGAGGAGATAAAGTATTTTCCATTTTTTAATAATTTAATAACATATTAATTATAATATTAAAAACGTTAAAACCATTTATAATACAATATATTATTTCAATAATATTGTGTAAGTTTCGCTGCGCCATGTTAAAGAAAAATGCCTGCACTGGTTTGTCACAAAATTTATTTCCTTATTAGCTGTACCCTGCACGCGTTGCTACGCTACCAACTAAAATAAATTTGAAAGAAAGACATTACACAAATATTTAACTCATTTTGAGTCTTGACAGTGGTGCCATCGGTCGAAAATTGGTCGTACCAACTCAGAAACCTTCGTGGTCTCACGCATAACAACTTTGCTAAAGATCATCGCATGATCAAATGCATAGTTTAAGATTCTATAATGGACATACAGACAAACATTCATTTTTATATATAAGATTTATTTGTCAAAAAAAATCTTATTTTTCAATCATACTACATTTTACAATAGCCTGTGGTTACAATAACAAGTAAGAATTTGATTTCCAGTCGACAGCAAATCGAGCGCCGTGATCTATCCGTGAACGGTATCATTTACATCGGTTCAACTTTTGTATGTTTTTGCGACTGTTTTTATGCGATCGTTGATTTATGGTATGTTTGTTGATAAATGACTTTGGTGATATTAATTATACATTATGATAGGTATCATTTACCAATCTATACGTATATATTATAATTTATGTCTAGAAGAGTAGCAAACGACCATGTAAACCACCTGATGTTAAGTAGTCGCAGCCCATAGACATCCTATCTGAGCTCGAACATAAATGCGTTGCTACTCCTTAGGATTAAGATGGTCGCGTCACTTCAAAGTGGGGTCGGCAACTGCACCTCTCCAACCGAAACACAAGCAATGCTTTACGGCGGGTTATGAAGTCGGCGGTGGTACCTTCCCGATCGAACTATAGTTCTCCCACATTTATGTTCTTACACAATTATGAAAATCTTATAACGAATTATAAAAAAAACCTAACCTGAACAATCTGAAGGGAGTCCGTGTCCATGCGGCGTGCCAGGAACGCTAGCTGCATTCCCGCGTTGAATTTCAATTGCATTTTTTACACAGCTTTAATATATAAAAAAGATATAATAAATAAAATGGGAAAAAATCTCATTTTCCTGTTATTAATATTTTATAACACTAGACTATATTTAATTAAAATTATATACGTGCCTATATTTTTAATAATAGGTATTTGAAATGTGCAAAATGTATTTTTATAACAATGTATTTACATTGCATTATATTACATATGTAATTAAATATTGCAAATAATAATAAATAAATGTTTTCGAAAAAAATCGAAATTTTATAACTATGTACTATAAGATATATTGTAGATTTCAAGTAAAAATAACACAATCGCAAGATATTAATCATATCTTCAAAACACAATAATTAAACTGAATACAATTCTTAATGACGTGTACAAAAAATCTTTGAATGGTATTCGATGTTAACAAAAAGGTATCGCCGCTTGCACAAAGAGTAAGTAGCTAAGATATTTCGTTTATGCCTAAATTAAATTTGTCTCAGAAAGGTTTTATGAACGTGGAAGAATAGTTCTTCTGGGGAGGTACAACCGCCGCCCTCATAATTCGCCGAAAAGGATTACTTGTGTTTCGGTTGAGGTGCGGTTGCCAGCTACACTTTGAAGCGAGACGAACATCTTAGTTCTCAGGAGTAACAACGTGCCTACGTTCGAGCTCACATAGGATTTCAGTCGTGTTTGTGGTTGTACGTGAATGTCTATGGGCTGCGACTACTTAACATCAGGTGGTCTGCATGCTCGTTTGCTATTCTTCTCACATAAAAAACAACCCGTTTGCTGCGTCCATTTTCTGTGAAAAAAATGTTATAATTTTATTAAATATTATTGTAGATAACAATAAAGCTGATATTAGACTTCCTTGCGAACAGATAAATGGCGACCGTGCCAGGTTGCTGATCTTGAGGACTAATTATCTTATGAAATTAGTCATGCCGGTTTTCTAGTGATAATGAACGCATTAAACGAGTCTGCAGTACACCTGAAGATTGCCACTACCACTTACAGACTTTTCTTACTGCTCGATAACATGTTATGTGACCACAGGCCCTGCCTTGTAGGACTATGAGCAATTATCTCTATTTTATGTCATAATTTAAGCATAAAGAATATAAAGCACAGCAGGTTTTTTTTATTGTGAAAGAGTAAGAAACGGGCATGAAGGCCACTTGATGTTAAGTGGTCACTGCTGCCCATAGAAAACCACGTCCGATCTCAAACAGAACCGAAGTTCTATTTAAGGATGGACGCGGATGCGTTCCTACTCCTGAGGTCTAAGATGGTCGCCTCCAATAATATGTGTCCGGCAACCACCGGTTTACACCTTGATTACTCTCTAAATCCAGAAATAGAAGTGACGGCAATTGTAACGTCATCCAATTGCATCTCAAACATTTCTAGCACGTTTAAGTAAATGCCTATACACATTTGACTAGTCGGTACATATGCGTTAATCTATGAATGGTCGTGGTACCAAAAAAACATAATATTAAATAGAGACTGTGGTGCGTGACTGGCATTTCTCAATGGTCACTATGAAATCGGCCCAAAAACAAATTATAAAAGAAAAAATATATTGAAAGGGATACTAGATTTCTTGTTAGAAACAGCTTTAGAACTTTAACGATGTAGAAACGTTCAATACTCTTTTAAATAAAAAAGTATAATCGAAATCGGTTAAGTATTTGTTGTCTGAGTTTATATGTAAGCAATTACACAAGTGTGGGACATTTTTCTATAAATTAGAAGCATTTTTTGTTGCAGGAATAGCAAGCGAGCGTATAGGCCGTGTGATGTTATGATGTCTGCAGATCATGGACATGGACCAGGATAGAACGTGGGTTCTATGTCATACAGAAGGTAGATTTAATCTATAGTTTTCATGTTAAAAACTCAAAGTGAGAAACAATCGAACAACGTTTTTACATTTACATAATAGCAGAGATTGGAATATTAAAGGTGGCAGAGTCATTAGAGCTCGCCCGGGGCGGCACCACCGCCACCCTCATAACCCGCCGTAAAGCAACATATTCTTCATGTATTGTGTT
>DWON01011633.1:0-10075 GCA_018251015.1 Phocides pigmalion okeechobee
TCATAACCCGCCGTAAAGCAACATGTTCTTCATATATTGTGTTTCGGTTGGGGAGGTGTGGTTGCCGGATATACATTGGAGGCGACTATCTTAGTCCTCAAGAGTAGGAAGGCAACCGCGTCCATCCTTAAATAGAACTTCAGTTCTATTTGAGATTGGACGTGGTTGTCCATGAACTGCAGTGACCACTTAACATCAGTTGGCCTGCACGCCCGTTTCTTACTCTTTCATGAAAAAAATTATATAAGGGCTTCAACGCGAGCGAAGCTGCGAGTATAATCTAGTACCTTATAATGAATCAAAATTCGAATTTGAATATAACTTGCCGCAAAGTAATCTGTTATGTAAGTCACAAATAGAGCAAAGTTCAATGCGTAAAAAACCGTTTAAAAATACAGTTAGTGTCGTGTCGTGATATGGAACGCAAAAAAGAAAAACGAACTAGACGTTGGGTAGATTAATTTACAATTAGTATCATTAGCATCTGTCAAGTTTCCCCGCCACCTCAGTGTCGCCGTGACCACGATCCTTGCAACTGGTTCGAAATATCGGCAATTAAAAATCAAAAATCGTTAATCGTGAGTACTCGGTACATAGTAAAATTTATTTTCGATTTTATTTATTTCGATACTAGTATGTATCTTTGATCTTTTATTTGAGGGGAGAAAACATAGGTGGGTGAGTGAGTTCGACAGGCGAATTACCACCGCCGCCCTCATAAACCGCCGTAAAGCATTATCTGTGTTTCCGTTGGAGAGGTGCGGTTGCCGGTTACACATTGAAGAGAGGCGATCATCTTAGTCCTCAGGAGTAGCTACGCAATCATGTTCAAGCTTAGATAGGATTTCAGTCTTATTTGTGATTATAAATGGATGTTCATGGGCTGTGACTACTTACCATCAGGTTTGCATGCTCGTTTGTTACTTTTCACACATAAAAAAAAAGCAAACAGGAAAGTTGATGTTAAGTTGTAATCGCAGCGCTCTCAAATACAACCTTAAATACTGAAGTCAAGTACGCTCAATGAAGCGGTGCTTATAAACTTATATTTTACGGGTAAACACAGATATAAACAAGTTCGTACATATCGGTCAAGTACCGGACATCCGGACTTGATAAGCTCGAATACGGCTGAATAAATTATAGATTAAGGGCATTGCTGCGACCTTGTAAGGGCGTTTTTAGGGTCCCGTGAGTTAACGAAGAAGAATATGCTGCCATGAATGAATGCATGAAGAAGTCTATGCTACCGTGCACTAATGAAGAAGTCTATGCTGCCGTGGATTAATGAAGAAGTTTATATTGCCGTGAATAAATGCATGAAGAAGTCTATGCTACCCTGAATGTTTAGGGAAGTCTACGATGTCGTGAATGAATGAAGAAGTCTATCCTGCCGTGAATGAATGCATGAAGAAGTCTATGCTGCCGTGGATTAATGAAGAAGTCTATGCTGCCGTGAATGACTGGGGAAGTTGATGCCATCGTGAATGTCTGAAGAAGTCTATGTTACCGTGAATGTATGAAGAAATGTTTGGGAGACTCAAATGTTTGGGAAACTATAATATGTCGAAATGTCACCGCATCTCCAGTCTGGAGAAAACAGTTCCAGTTTAGTGCCGCCTCCCGCAACGCTGACTCGATGTAATATATGAGTCACAGTCAAAGTGTTTATATCAGGTGGCTGCACGCGCGTTTGCTACTCTCTTAATATGTAAACTGCAATAGTTTGTAAGATATTTGTCAAGGTTACGATTTAGATCAATAGCTTAATATAGACCAAACTGGAGCGCTTAAAATCTACCACTAACGGTGACCCATTCAAATTCCGACCGCGCCCGACGTTGCTTAACTTTGTCGAAACAAAATTCGTACCACTGACGGTCACCCACCCCAAATCCGACCGCGCCTGATATTGCTTAACTTTGTCGAAACAAAATTCCTACCGCTGACCGTCACCCATCCTAATTCCGATCGCGTCCGACGTTGCTTAATTTTGTCGAAACAAAATTCCTAATACTGACGGTCACCCATCCCAATTCCGACCCCGCCCGACGTTGCTTAACACTTTAACTGTGGCTACAGTACTGCTGTGTAATTCTGGGTGCGACGCGCTTGCGGCTACACGCCTGTGTTGTACCGATAAATTTGTACGGACTAGGGGCGAACAAAAGTGCTGTGTTTACGTCGGCGCTACAAGACTGGGGTCGGACATTACGTCTGTGTATTCGTAGATGAATCACAGATGCTAAAAAAATACAATTTTTCAATAATTTGTCGGCGTATCTTCAACCTGATCAAAAACGCTCCAGTTTAGGTAATATACATATATCCGCGCTGCAGTCAAAGTGTTAACTTTATCATTTTTGTTACACACCACGCGGCTATTCCGTGATATATCCAGAAAAACCCAGACAGAAACCATAGTTCACGCTCACGTAATTTCCAAGATTACAATAGAAAAGAAAAGAAGAGATACAAGAATGAAAGGTCTTAAGCGCCATACCTTTATATTTTCTAGGTCAGCAAAATAAACTCAAGCTTGGTATCAAAAATCAACTTTACGCTTATCACAGAAGATTCAAAATCGCTTGGCGATATAAAAACTATATTTCCATACATCTCCAATAGATATATGGTCAATTCAAAATGTGTCTTGTTACGTTTGAAATAGAGTCCAAATGTACGTGTCACGCGAAAACTGTTACAGTCTATCGCAGTGGTCGGCAACTTGCGGCTTTTGAATTAAAATTGGCTCTCAAGTTCCAGACATATAAAATATATTAATATACCTGTAGATATTACTATCTGTTTTATATTCTGTATTTATATAAATAATTATAATTATATTGTTAGATTTTTTTTTATGAGAAGAGTAGCAAACGAGCACGCAAACCACCTGATGTTAAGTAGTCGCAGCTCGCAAATAGAAGGTGGTAGAGCCGTTAGAGCTCGCCCGGGGCGGCACCACCGCCACCCTTATAACCTGCCGTAAAGCAACATGTTCTTCATGTATTGTGTTTCGGTTGGGAGGTGTGGTTGCCGGATACACATTAATGGAGGCGACCATCTTAGCCCTTAGGAACGCATCCGCGTCCATCCTTAAATAGAACTTCTGTTCTATTCGAGATTGGACGTGGTTGTCCATGGGCTGCATTGACCCCTTAACACCAGGTGGCCTGCATGCCCGTTTCTTGCTCTTTCGCAATAAAAAAAAGTAAATTTACTTGGTTATGCCTAAGACTAGTATACAGAACCGAGTACAGAACGTATATCTGATTTTTTTTTCTTGGACAGAAGCAAATAAGCCCAACCTAGCTACGGCCCATGAACCCACAACGAACCTCAAACAAAAGTAAAATATTATTTGAAATCGTACCTAAGTTTATTGCTACTCCTGAAGATTAAAAAGTTTCGTTATTTGGATCCGTTCCATACATTAAGGATTAAGACTCGTCGCTTATAAATGTAGTCGGCGATTACATTTCTCTAACTGGAAAATAAAAATTGCTCCTCCGCCACACTCATTCTACCGTGATTTTTTTTAGGTTTCGGTATAAATGTGTGGTGCCAGCTAGTTCATTCATTAGGCTACTAACTTAGTCCTCGGATATAGTAATGTATCTGTGAGCGACTTAAGGTTTAAATCCTATTTTATACAGAGTTAGTCTGGAAAACTATGGGCAGCCATGACCACTGACAATACTATAGACTGCAGGCTCGTTTGCTACTAAAATAAAAAAAACATAGACGTAGATTATTCGTAATCAGGTTGTCAAGAATGAAATTGAAAAGCCTTTGGGGGGTTAAAAACTTACAAAAAGGAAAAAACGAGGCTCCACTCTTAGGCATTTTGAAATAAATATGGAATTTTAGATCACGATTACTTCTAGACGTTTCTTATCATTTATTATTACACTTAAACTTGGGGTTAAACTTGGCTGTTATTTAGAGATAAGTGACTTGTTTCCTTAATAGAGAGTAAATAATGTGAAAGACAAAAATTGCTTTTGTGAAAAATTAAAATAGATACTTGAAATTCACAAGTAACCTTAAAAGATTTCTTAATCCTAAATATTATCGCTAACCTTAATCATTGACACTTATTAATGAAAAAAAAAATAAAGCGAACAAATAGAAACGTAAATTGCAATGATATTGAATATTTTAAAACTTTATTTTCATTAGAACTAAGGTGAATGAATCAGTTAACAGGAAACTGGTGAAATTTTAACTACTAGATTTAACAAATAATACCTACCTCAACAATCAGAGCAAGCTAAATAAAACTATTTAAAAATATAAAAAACTTACAAGGAAACGGCTTACAAAAGGTTTTTTTGAAAAAAGCCGTAAACGTGAAAAAACACGTGAAGGAACCGTTTTGAATAGTTTCAATACATGCATACATATATGGATCATTACGGAACTTTATTAATAAAAAAGAAACATTCAGCTTCAATATCACATCAAAATAAGAAATGACTTGAAAAGAATCTTGGTTAAATAGATAGATTTGAAGTCGGTACGCATGTCCGAATAGATACTACTCGCCGTATAATCCAGCGATCTTCATTCAATTAACGAACAAAATTTTGAGAACTAAACAGCATTTATCTGAAAAACGTCGCTTATCGCTTATTAGCCAGCAATAAAACACCGGATTATCCTACCTTCATCGACCACTTTTTATTGAAGATTTACTCGAAACCTTAAGATTGAATATGTACTTTTTCAGGCTTTATCTAAAGCTTAGTATCTTGGAAAGATATTATTTTACTAAAAAATAACAGCTCCAAGCTCTGCGTAAAGAACGGGGCATTTGAGATTTTTTAACTGTTTCCAGAACATTTATATTCGTCACGTGTCACCATGACGACGGGATAATCCGGAATTCTGGAATTGATGTATTTTTAAATCTCCTACAAAATGTGTAGATATTTAAGATTAGCAAATTTACAATTGCCGACTATCGCAAGCGAAGCTACTATGTTAGTTCTCTGAAGTAGCAATGTCCACCTTTACTTCAGTTCTGTTTGAAGTAGGATGTGAACGTCCAGCTTCAAACAGAATTGTAAATGATACCACAGTCCTTTGCTCTTCTAGTATTAAATAATTTTTTTCTAAGATTAGAGCGCATAAACGCATTGATAAACAAACAAGCAAAGAGACAGTTTTAGTAAATATTATTTTGGGATCTATTGTGTTAAGAAAAATTCATAATAATAGGTTCTTTTTTACAAATATCTTTGATGTAGAGACAAAATTATTGTTTTATAATTTATTTCGGTAATAAAGGCTCTTAATAATATTTCTTTTCACATCTTTCATGTGCATACAGCGATCAGTTACAATGTTATTATTTGTATGGATTTATGGCACATTGCACGTATAATTTTATTATGGAATGAGACTAATGTGTTTTGTACTACGATAGTAAACTATGACCTTATACGATGGAACAATTTCCATTTTTATAAAGAATGGGTTATTCAGTAATGTATTTCGGTCAATCGTAATTCATATTCAAATTTATGGATGTGATACATACTTGTTAAACAGTATTTTGACTACGAATAAGTTATGTTTATACCTATATATAAAAGGGTAAAGTGACTGACCCAAAGATCAACGTACAGCAGAAACTGCTGAACCTATAATTCTGAAATTTTGCATAAAGGTTCTTTGTATAGCGTTATTGAAAACTAAAGGAGGGATTTTGGAATTTTCTCCCCTAGAAGATTAAAATAGAGCATGAAATTGGGTATGTTTTTAATTCCTTTTATAGATTTGCTTTGAATACACCTACGTATATGTAAATAGAACAATATTAACGAAGATGGTTAGGTACTACAAAAACATGAGATGAAGGAACTATCTATAATTCAACCGAGCAGGTACCATGGCCGTCCTCATAATCCGCTATAAATCAATTGTTTATGTTTCAAGCGGGATTGCTACTTACAAGCAAGTCGAGATTAGTCCTCAGGAGTGGCAACGCATACATATGATATCAGATTCAATCATGTACCTATTTCAATATTTGGTTTGCTGAGACTACATAACACTAGGTAGCCTGCACATTCGTTTGCTACTCTTTTTATATAAAAATCGCGCCTACATACAATACTAGATAAGACTTCAGTCCTGTTTAATAATATATGAGTATGTCCACGGACCGCAGTGCCTATTTAACATTAAACGGCCTGCACAGTCGTTTGCTATTCTTCTTACAATGTACAGAACTGCATATTATGATCTTTTTACATTTTATTTTTCTTCTTTACTTTTTATAAATTTTTCTCTATTCTTTTTCACACAATATTATAATACATGAGTTTTGAATTTTACATGAGGACCATAGTTTTATATTATCTACTTCTCTCGAACTCCATTCATGTTTTGGTCATTCGAGCATAAATAATATTTGAGTATAAGTGTTTACATAAACTCAAAACCGTATATAATAAACAAAGAAACGTAAAACGTTGTTGTAAACTTAAATACACATCGTAATTCTCAAAATTGCCATTAATTTTTAAGCGTTTCAGCGAACCACTTAATGTAGACATTTCGGGGAATAACCATTATTTCCTCGCGTCAACATAAATAAAACATTCGGTTCGGAAAGCATTACTAAGCGGGAATACACCAGTTCATTAAGCACATTTAATATTCCTGTAAGTTAGTTGCATATGTTTTAAAGGTTAAAAGAGAACTATAGTTCGACCGGGGAAGTACCACCGCCACCCTCATAATCCGTCGTAGAGCATTACTTGTTTCGGTTGGAGTGGTGCGGTTGCCGGCTACACTTTATAGGCTATACGGATGTTTGTAGGCGACCACTTAACATCAAGTGGTTTGCATGCTCATTTGCTACTCTATTCACATAAAAATAAAAAACTTGTTTTGTTTTAGACAATAGAAATTGTTATTGGTGGTGCAAATAACCTACTATAAGGGACTAAGTACACTCCAGGGTAGAGTTCGGACTTTGAGAGTATAGACTCTATCTAGAATTTAGCTCCGGATAATAAATTGAATCTTAAATTTCTAGACGCAGTAAATCCTAGTGGGAGCCTGTATATGTGGTGCGTCTTACTCATGTCCAAGGAATCATATTTCGGCAGTCCACGCGTTTCTAAGCGAGACCAAATTCTTAGTTGAATACATCCGTTTATTATGATTTTGGGTATTTTTCTCTCATTCCCTTTCTTTGGCGAGATGTAATATTAGATTCAATTCGTATAAGTCTGGTTTAACTTCCGTTTCTTTAAAACCTGACGTGATATTTTCAAAATGCGTACTTATATTGTAAGCACGATCCTCATTAACCACATTTAACTAGCGAAACATTAACCCAGTTTTTTGCCAATTTTGCTGTTCCTTGCAGAAAAATCTCCCCCAAGTGAAATTTGGTTACAATCGACTCGATCTCCTAAACGCGTCACAAAATTAATGGAGTCTCCTTAGGAGCAGCGATGTGATGTACGACCTCAATTGTGTATGAGGTTATCATTACCATATAAGAGACCGGGTAAGTAATGGTATGGTAATGTCAGTGTTCGTTCACCGTAGCAACCACGTACATATGAACTAACCGGTCTTTCGCTACATCCTTTAGAGGTGGAAGAACGGGGAGGTACCACTGCCGTCGTCTTAATCCATCGCAAAGCATTACTTGTGCTTCTTTGCTACACTTTGAAGCGAGGTGAATATCTTAGTCCTCAGGAGTAGCAACGTATCTACATTCGAGCTCAGATAGGATTTAAGACGTGTTTGTGGTTCTACGTAGATATATACAGGCTGCGACTTCTTAACATCAGGCTGTTTGAATGCTCATTTACCTAAATGGTCTCGTCGGACAATCATCACTTCCGTCCTGGACTTCGAGGGTAATTAAACATTCAGTGACTAAAGCATTATCGCACGGAAATTAACCGTTTCGCGCATGCTTAAATTTTCCGATTGGTTAGAAGTATTAGGCAATAGATGTAACAAGCATTTGATTTTTGTTGGTTATTAACTTTTGAGCTAAATAACATCTTACTAAATATTTCATACATATCAGTAAATTTATACAACTCCCAGTTAATCTCTTCTATAATCTATGTATATCTATATCTATGTACATATATTATCGATACATATAATAAAACTATAACTGATCGCTGTCTGTACATGAAAAATATATTTAAAAATTCAGAATGGGGTATACGCAAGAAAATAAAAACAATGTTTTTTCATTTTGTCACAAACTCTGTATGTTTATCCACGCTAATCTCAGAAACGGCTTATCTGATATGAGTGCACTTCTTAGGATTATATTGTGATGGGCTTCACTTAACATTTAGTGCATTTTTCATTTAAATCCGTTAACAAATAAAGGAGTTGTATCAATTTATGTCAGTCATCACCGGACGATGTCGCGTGTAAGCTAGTATCTCAATAAAGGTTTCCAAAATTAACGAACCCGTTCGATTTGACCGGAGAGGTACCACTGCCAAGCCTATTTCTAACTCACTTACTTGCGTTTCAGTAGAAATATGTTGCCAACTCACTTACAATGAGGCGACATCCTAAGTCTTGAGAAGTAGGAACACATCTGTAATTGACTTTATATAGGTATCTTGTTCTTTACTGATTTGGTATCAGATTTCCATGGATGCTGTGATCACTTACCATCAAGTGGATTGCATTATTATTAGCTACTTCGATTTTATTAAAAAAGACATTTAAGCATTATTTCTCATAATCATTATTGAGGATCATTACCATTTCCGATTTATCATTACCATAAATGAAACATTCTAATGGAAAGTATTACTGCGCGGTAATGAAACTGTTTTGAGCTCAATTATATTTCCCGTTTAGTTATCAGATTTGAATAATACAAATATTTAACTTTGACTAAATATCTGTGTTTGTATCTAACTAAATATCCGAATGTTGTATGTTACGCATCGCTAATTGACCTTAATAAACAACTCATAATACCACCACCAGGTAACACCGCCGCCTTCATAATCCGCCTCAAAGCATTACTTGTGTTTCGGTAGAAGAGGTGCGTTTGCCGGCTACACTTTGAAACGAGGCGACCATCTTAATCCTCCGGAGTAGCATCATGTCTACATTCGAGCTCAGATAGAATTTCGGACGTGTTTGTGATTGTATGAGGATGTCTGTCGGCTGCGACTATTTAACATCATGTGATTTGCATGCTCATTTGCTATTCTTCTCACATAAAAAAACAGTCATAATATCCTTGTTTTATACAGAATGACAACTAAATATCGGTACGTTTAACAAACAACCGTAATTTCCGTCAGTGTAAATAAAACGGTAGGTCGAAAGCATTACCGCACGGAAATGGACCGGTTCATTAGGCATGTTTAAATATTACGATTGGTTCGTACGTTTATGTTGTAAACGTTTAATGTTTATTTAACGTCAAGTTATTTTTGTACCAGTCGTCACTTACATACATGACATTCATTAAGTGCATGTAACCTTACAATGAAATAAAATATTTGAATTTGAATTTGAATAGGAACTGCTTTATAATACTGGGTACTGGATTATACCAATCATTATAAATTCCTTTAATAATATCTTCTTTGGCGATGACTCGCAAGTTTCAGAGAGGTCAAAGTCGAAGTCAAAGGGCATTTATTCAAAAAATATTTTTATGTAACTCTTTTTGAGAGGAAAACAAATCTTTCACCGCTTCGGAAAATGTCTTGCTATAGAGAAGAAGCGGTGAAGGCTATCCCGAAATTATAAAATTACGAATGATGAGGAAGTGTTAGTTTTATACTCATATAGCCTTAATTCTGACAGACAAATATTATTTCCAGAAAAACTTTAAATTACAATTTTGAACATTATACCTGTAAGATATAATATATACTTATATGTATTGTTCAGATTATGTTAATTTTATTTTTATTATTGTGAATACAAATAAATTTTATACTCATATATACAATGATGAAAATCTTAAACTAATTAAAATAAAAACCTAACCTAAACAATCTAAAGGGAGTCCGTGCCCATGCGGCATGGTTCCAAGAACACT
>DWON01011634.1:0-10075 GCA_018251015.1 Phocides pigmalion okeechobee
TTGTCCATGGGCTGCAGTAACCACTTAACATCAGGTGGCCTGCATGCCCGTTTCTTACTCTATCACAATAAAAAAAAGGTGAATTAAGCCCATACGTAGTATAGGAAGTTCCTACAGAATGTCTCGTTTAAATGTAGATACACTGCTAACATTTAGATATTTAGGGAGATAAACCGCATTCTCCAAACATTTATAAAGGAAAAATTGATGAAATGAGATGTTTGTTAAATACAAATAAAACTAAATTAGAATTATTGATTCAATCGTAAGCTCAACATCTTTTACGTACGTCTAATACAATATACGTCTACAAAAATAATATTTTAGATTATGATTTTTTTCTATATTTATAATTGTTACGAGAACTGCAGAGCTACGGGTGATTTAAAAAATTATTCAATCTGAATACAATAAACACACTTATTCTAAATAACGAATATTTGAATGATACTTGCAATAACACTAATCACATTAACACTGTTTTAAATTATGAACAAGGAACGTTATATTTAACAAATCTACAATTACAGAGATGCTTAATGTCGGAGTAGCATGATTAATTAATTCCAGGTTTGAATTATTACTTACCCGAGCATTGTTTAGACGGCGTGACGTTGGTTTCACAGTACACGGCAACTATACTAACCGAAAATAATACTATGGCGATTAATTGTGTGTGATTCATTTTTCTCAAGTAATGTTAGTAAGTATTATTAAAAAAATAGTCTGGTACAAGGCAATGGCCGTGTCCGGTTCGCTTGCAGCAGTATTGCTCTTTGAAAAGAAATCGAAGAATACGTACTCTTTAAATGAAAACTAGTTTCGGCGTCAAGCGAAGGTTACCAATAAACTTTAAGCACAGAGCAGGTAGTCTGCAGAGATTAAAAATATAGAATTAATGTATGTTTTCGTTTCTACAGATATTTGTAAATAGATATATTACGTGTATCGACTCGTCCTAATAAGGTAATAATCCAAGTAAATAAAAATTGTTCCAAAATGACCTGTTGAACAGTTTGAGGGTAAAGTGGTGTTAGATAGGTTAGGTTCCTTTGTTGTCAGTGCTACATCTGGAGGAGCTACTACGCCTTATTTGTTTGAGCAGTACCCCACAGAAGAGCTAAAGAATAATATATTAAGTATTTGTAGAATGACAACTTTGGAGATTACATATCTTAAAGAAAATAAACGTAAAAAATAGTTTGAAAACATATTTTTGAAGCTCTAACCAATGATACCCCCACATGCCTATGAGAATTGTATTATATTCAACACTCAGTAACGTATATGCAGTGCCAACCGTAATTCATATATTCTTCGTAATTTGATAATTGTGTAACCGTTCATTCGTACACCAATTTTTCTTCCTTCTAAATATGGTTGTGACAAACGTACATGACAAAACAATTAATTTTTTTACCAAATTCAAATATTTTATCTTACATGTGTGTAAATAAATAAAATTCACATACAAGTAATGAATGTTACAATGAAAAATCAGGCTTTAAGCGTTCTGTTGACTAAGGCAAACAGGAAGAAAAAAGTCGGGGGAATAAATTCTCAGAATTCTTTTTAAATCTGTCATTTATAACAGATATACTTTAAACAGTATAGCTTTAGGAAGATAATAAGAATATTGTTTTATTCCTGTCGCAACCTGTCAACAATATTTTATCTTATGTACAGAAAACTTATTCAAAACATACCCGAAGGCAGCCGCACAGGTACACGTTTATGTCGCTTGCAAATAGAGAACTACAGCAAACTTCGCTAGAGTCTGTTGTCGCGTGCTCCAGAATTCACGGTTGAATATGCGTAACCAGTCAATATCAAACAATGAAATTTTTGTAGGTCATACAGCATCTTCTTAACCCGCATTACTTAGATATACCTTATCTTGCTCATATACTAAATGCATATTTACGTAAATATACTTATCTGTTGTCCGATTTGTCTATATTTATTGAAGATATCTTTTCTATAGCTCAATTTTATTTTGCATTATTAATTATTTCCTTTATTTTTATATATCTTGGTATCATGTTAATTGGGCAAAATAATACAAGAAAAGGTGTATTTGAATATTTTTATTAAATAGATTGTAATTATATTAACACTTAAAATAATATCATATGTGCAGACATAATGAGGCAGATTAAAAAATTAAAAAGCTTCCGGTAAAAATATAAACATATTTTGTAACAAACTTTAAAATTTATATGGTGTGCAAATAATGAACATATAAATACTAAATGTATACGGAAATAGTCCTAGCTTATTTTTATCAATAACAACATCGATACAAAATACGAATCAATATAACATTATCAAATTTTATTTATAAACAATAGTAACGTGCTTACATGTACGTAACTTAAAAAAGTCATGCACTATTAAATTTGTGTAGTAACATGAGATTCAACTTCTGATCGTTCTTAAAAATATAAATGTACATTTTAAGTGAATATACTGGTAACAAATAGAATAGATTAAATCTTTTTACGCGATGTTTACAAAAAGGAAACATTTCTTTAAAACTATGTAGATAATTTGTAGCTTAGTTAATTATAGTATTCTACAACCAACAAGCTATAGTATAAATACCTTAAGACATTATAACATTAATTACAACTCATTGTTCTCTAAGTGATCTTGACCCTTGAGAGGACAGCAAGGAGCGTGCAAACATATCATTCGTCTATATTGTACACAAGTCTACATAAATAAAACGCATTAAGCACTTGAATTTATGATTATTTATAAACCGAGGTATAATGTGTGTTATATAGGTACGTCCTTTTATTAAAGCTATAAAAAGGTTAAAATAGGTTTACGACTGCAGTCTGCAGGTTAACAGAAACAGGTTTATCAGTTCATGACTAAGGCTGAGAAGATAATTTTAAAGCTGAAATTGCAACTATATGTGTAATAATACATGGTGTATATATTTTACCTAAACATAAGTAGAGTTACGACAATTCAACCAATTCTTATGAGTAATTCTTAATTTGAATTAAATATAATACTTCTTCTATATTTTTACTTACACGAAAGGAAAAAAAGAAACATTCGTGGTCGTCGTCAAGTCGTTGGGAAAAAATGAGAAATCTAGACATTATTATATATTGTTTAAAGATTGAGACATAGTAACAATGACATAGTCAATACAATGAAACCATAAATATACAATTAAGATAAAAAGTCACTAAACCTGAAATACCGCGTCTAGATTGCTCACTCGAGATAACATATATGCTTCCTCGATATAATATATATGATATATCTATCCTTTATTTTAAACCATCTAGCAAAATTTTTGACAACGAGAATCAACGAATGACAAAAGAGCTGGACCTTATCTCAATTAGAGAATTAGCTTCGATATACTTATAAATTATATATTAGTAAAAAAATTAAATGTCATAAGTAACTTCCCCAACCGAAACAAAAATAATGCTTTACGGTGTATTATGAGGGCAGGCCACCCCTACCTCCCCAGTCGAACTATAGTTCTCTCATCTTTAAGTTTAGTTTAGTTTACTATATGTATTTCGAAGAATTTATATATATATATATATAGGGGATATCAAAAACCATAAACATCCGTGAAGCAACAAAGAAAGTAATTTGTTTTTTTTTAAGCTGTCTAGAACAAAATGCAATTTTTTCTCGTTCCGTCTGTTAATTTAAATATATTGGTTCTACTTCATTAGTATGTACATATAAGATTTAGTTGAACTGATAAATTAAAGACAGTTAATATGCCAGGGGGTAGAAAGGTGTAATTTGACCGGAGAAGTTTAATAGCCACCGCTTTTTTGGTATCAAGCAATTATTTTTAGCAGAATAGTATCGTTCAATATTTATGCTTACGAGTAGCATACCTCCCAATCAAACAAGAACTGGTTCAAA
The DNA here is from genome assembly GCA_018251015.1 of Phocides pigmalion okeechobee. Taxonomy (NCBI): domain Eukaryota; kingdom Metazoa; phylum Arthropoda; class Insecta; order Lepidoptera; family Hesperiidae; genus Phocides; species Phocides pigmalion. Next base: position 3,913 of record DWON01011634.1, read on the forward strand.
ATGGATCATTATAAAGGTGCCAGCTGCAACATCCCCGTCAAAGTGTAGTTTTACCGCCTATAAAATGGGTTCCATTAAACCTTCACATAATTCAAATTTGAAATCGTTCACGATGTCTACCGTCGCGAACAATTAAAATCTACTCCTGTCTTTCTTGTGACTATCTTGTAAATTCAAAAATATTAAAATAACATTGTAACCTGACTTCATGCTTTGGCATCAATTAAAGATGTTTCAGGTAAGGGTTTTTTGAATTTTTCATTACTTTTTTTCATTTTCATGGTTTACTTTATAGTTGGGGTCTTCGGGACCTTCTACCCGAAGGGCATTTTCGTCAGTGGTTCTAACTCTCACATTTATAGTCATACAAAGAAAACCTGAATATATATATCTAGTCCACAGACATAAGTAAGTAGAATTGTAAATTAAAGTGCCTCATTAATTATTAAAAACCTTACCTCATGTTAATAATATTAAAAATTTGGATGCAAAAGTTTTTATGCTCTAACCAATTTTGGCATACGATCCGATTGAAATTGATGATTGAGATTAATGACTTTGCAATTTCTAGAAAACCATCATGTTCACAGAGTAAAAATAAAAATTAAATGCGTGAATAGATGCTCATGCTGTGCCGCGCACTGAAAGATTTTTTAGCCCCGACGCAAAAAGAGAGTTGTCGTAATTTTGACGTGTCAGTCTGTGTCACGTAGCGCCTAGACAAATGAACCAATCTTTATTTACTTTTTTTTATTTGGAAAGAATGTTTATCAAAAGTGTTGATTCGCGGTAAGTTTTTTTTTATGTGAGACGAGTAGCAAACGAGCATGCAAACCTCCTGATGTTAAGTAGTCGCAGCCCATAGACATCCATGTACAACCACAAACATGACTGAAACCCCATTTGAGGTCGAACGTAGATACGTTGTTACTCCTGAGGACTAAGATGGTCGCCTTTCTTCAAAGTGTAGCCGGCAACCGCATCTCTCCAACACAAGTAATTCTTTACGGTGCATTATGAGTGCGGCGATGGTACCTCCCCGGTTGAATTATAGTTCTACCACCTATCATGATTCAGTCTATGATTAACACTTTGCATGTGTCTTACAACACTGCTGTGTAATACTGGGCGCAACGCGCTTGCGGCTAACGGTAAAACATTATCATAAATCGATAAATCGTTATATATAAGGATTTTCAGTTCAATAATTATTATATATAGCTTAGTTGCAAGATTCCGGCATCTTGCACAGCGTGTCCGAAATTCGGATCCCTGGGACGCGCTTCTGATAGTTCTTAGTTATGTACGTTCGAAATTAACTCTTACCTGCTAAAAGGGCGGTGTGAAACATCGAGAGGAAACTCACATGACTGAGAATTCTATAAAGTTCTCAAAGGCGTGAAACCTCCAATTTACGTCTGACCATTACGGTAGACTATGGATTAATCTCTCATGAAAGGGGACGCCAACCCAGCCGTGAGGAAATAATGAGCCGATGAAATAGATATGTTATACAGTTCAGCCAAATATTCACCATTATTGGAAATTTTGGAGTTCATCACAGTAAGGCAATAATAATTGTTTGTCTAATAAGTTGTTCCTCTGAAAACAGTAATAGCCATTACTTTTTGTCCCCGTTGGTATTAAGTGGACGACATTGAAGTTTTATTCTATGCTCCGCTGCAAAATGCACAACACAGAATTAATTTAATTGCCGTTATTAAAGCTGGCATTTACATTATGAGATATTAGATTTATGGTATATCTAATGTTAGAACTGTAGTAAATTTAAATTAATTATATGTATATTACACTCATTTGGAGCATCTGTAAAGTGAAAAACATTTGCCAATTGTGTGTCAAATCAAAGTGAAGTTCCGTATCTAATATAATATGATTAAAAAATTAGATATTTATAATAGTACAATTTACAATATATAAAATATAAATACAATATATACATTTTCACACATAGCCCGTCTAGTTCCTCATCTATACGAGGTCCTTCTTAATAAGTTCCTGCCGATTGCGTCAAGTATGGATTAAGTCATAGATAAGGACCTTGGTATGGTATGAAAATTGCTAGACTATCCTGAAAATAAAACCGAGATAATTATAGAAGATGTGTAAGGATTCTTGCAATAGTTTTGATCATATAATATCAATTTTCTTGAACTGTCTTATGTTCCTATTCCGGTAATGTTTCAACAAATCATACAAAGCAAATATTTGAAAAACTATAATATTACATTTAAAAATCCATATAGTATTTGAATTCAAATCACTGTAATGGTACACTACACGCATGTGTATGTTGTCATTACAGAAGGGAGGAAGGTTATTACTTCATTCAATTTTTTTTTATGTATTTTCATCGATAATTCTTTACTCTTTGGACCGATTTTGATTTTTTATCTGTCGTATATGTTTAGTATATAGAAGGGCATCCTTTTAAGCAATTTTAACTAGCTTTCAAACATCTTCTATATTATACTTAAATTGCCAACAATCTCAGAGTAAAGCCGCTGCGATATACGGACATAACAAACTATAAGGATACCATTTTTTGCCATTTAGCTACGAAACCCTGAAATGTAAACAAAAAATAAATATGCGTCGGGGCCGTTACATACGATTCGGTAAGATATCAATCATTGCACAGGAAAAAATCTTTAACAAAAACTACGTATAAAAAGTAACTTCGGCAGTTCGTAGCTTTGAATATAATTTAAAATCAAAGTCAATGTGGGCATTACAATTAAAATAGATTTATGTTTCTAAATCAACTACTAAGTAGTTTTTTAAGATACAAACGAGGCACAAAATTTTATCATTTGAAACTTACTATTTCATATAAAACCGCGTATTGTTAAATAGGTCCTTAAGAAGATATAAGCATAGTGCGCGATTTTATTTTTAATTTAAAGGTGCTTACATAAATAATTATTTATTTTTTGTAAAAGAACATTTACGTAAACGCATGATTAAACGAGTGGATACAACTTGACATAAATAATTGAGATTTGCACCTGAACTCCGCTATAGACTATAATTGCAAATACTATACAAATTAATAGAATATTTAGGTGACGTCGAAATGCATCACCTTTTATTAATTTAATTCCAAATGTGTCCAATATGTATAGAAATATCATCTACGTTCTGATAGTTAAATGTTTACCTTACCTACTTTATATTATTATACTCTCTAAAGAAAGATCTCAAAGTTTCTCCGGGAAATAATTAACATGATGTATAACCTCCACTGTAAATAATACTGCTTAAATCCGCAAATAGAAATAATATCTCTTTTTATTATATTAACAAATCCGCCTGTAGTAAAAAGAAACAATAAATCTCGTCATATTAGTTTATCTCAAAATTCTTAAACAACAACGGAACCCATCTACAGATTTACGTATCTGTGGATCAGTAGACATAACCGTTCAGCCAAATTCAAATCAGTCTGTCTCTGTTGGCATTTAATTTCGCCATAAATTCGCGCTTTAAAACATTTTAATATTATCTATATTTTAACAACGAAATGATTTTTGAACATGGCGTATGTGTAGGCCACCAGGTGGCAGATAGTGTCCTGGTAAATACCGCCTCTATATGGCCAGTCGATACTGAGTAGGCACATCGTTTTAAATATGCTTACTAAGCTTGGTGAGTACGAATGACAAAATAATTATAACAATCATTATTATGCAAATATGCTTATTTTAAAATGCATCGCATACTTCCGGCACTAGCAATGACATCTCGACAACTGCTAATGACGAGTGAATACAGGATTACTTCCTATGTTTATTATTTACGAAAGTAGTCTTCCTACTTTTGCCATAGATCTTTGTGGCCTCCGGCTGAAGAGAGATTTTTAATATTGGGAATAGTTGACATTATTAAGCGTTACTTTGGGAAAATTCTTGGTAACAATAGCTATAATATAACTTTTCGACGGAACTTGAATACTTAATTTTTAATCCGAGTATAAATTACGAGTTATTTCAGAAAAGGCTATACTTACGCTTTACAAAGTACTAATCAAATAATGCTTGCTGTACCTGATTTACACAAGCATACGACGAATCGAAATAGCAGAAAATCTATCATGGCGGACAATGATTACCTGTTATAAAGGGACAGGACGAAATTGTATTTGCCATTTTTAACATAGCATTACTTTTTGTTACGGAAGTTGAAAGTAGCTTTAATCTACAAAATTATAATAATACTGACGATGCAATAACAAAATATAATAATTGATATAAGAAATACAATAAACACTTATACCTATCTATACAAATTGCGTTCCATATACTATACATAATTGTTCCATTTACATAGAAATTTATGAAAAATATATGACTTTTTTATCCAGTTATAAATACGATAGTAATCACAGCTTTAGTTTACAGTAGTAAATACTGAGCATTACATTATGTATTATGTTATGTGTACATTATGTATTTATAATAATAATAAAGGCACATAAATATATACATACAGATTGCTACCCTCATTTCTCTGCTACCTGACAGTCTTCGTTTGCATCTGAGTTAACGTTTCAAATGGCACTTTCAGAAATGCTTCCTTCAAGTTGCCGCAATTCGATTGCGGTGTTGCCGTAAGATAAGCCTCCATTTTGGTTAAAACAGCTAAAGGATCCGTTCCAAGTTCATATTCGTCAATAGCATTATAAATTGCCTGCAACAGAACCGAACGAATATGTTGAAATTATCAAAAGGTTAAATATGACAAATGTTCTATAATATTATCCGTTTAAAATATATTGTATTATTTATTTTTATGATTACTATTTGAAATATTACTATGTATATTTTGTATCCATATTTAAAACGTAGGCGTACACAAAGATTCTTTCGGGATTTACATTATAACATAAATCAAGATGCGGCGTTACATTTTACATTTACATTATAACTTAGATCATGTTGCGGCGTTCACATATTACATCGAGTGAAGATTGCGGGAGGAGGATTACACTGGAGCTCTTTTCTTTAGACTGGAGATGCGCCGACAGGTCACATAAATATCGTATTTTTTAGCATCAGTGTAGCATCCACGAATACACAGACGTAATGTCCGTCTTCAGTCTTGTAGAGCCGACGTAAACACAGCACTTGTGTTAGCTCGTATTCCATACAGATCTGTATGTTCAACGCGGATATGTACAAGCCGCAAGCGCGTTGCGCCTACACAGCCGTGCTGTGCGCTGCAGGGAAAGTGTTAATTGGAGTTAATTAATTAGCATTTGGTTAACTGAATTAATATTAAACAAATAATGAATAACAAAACAAAAAAAAAGTTAAATCAGTCCATCTTTGAGTAGTTTGAGCTCTCTTCTGGTTAAGGTCAATCAAGGTTAGTCAGGTAGGTCGGGGACAAATTACACTGTTTGAGAGGGACATGTAAAAGATTATGGAGTATCTTTCTTTTATTATTCGCAGAATATTAAAAAGAATTGCGTGTACATTTGCAATTGCATTATACTTTAAAGATATATGTACATAATAGTACAGAAAATTCCTGCGATTCCGGGAGAAGTCGTTATGCCATTATGAGGATATGGAATAGGGATTATTTTTCATAAATCAATTTATCTTACAAAACGTATTAAAACCGAATTATCAAAATTACATGCAAATGTATTACATCACAATAACACCTAATTTGAAGAGGATTCTGTCTTTATATATAAAAATTACACTGAGTAATGTAGTCTTGTTTTGTTACCTGAAATGCAGGCTGCTTTTGATTGTGGAATATCCTTCGGCTTCCATGCAACACAAAGACGCCGCGAGAAGTGGCATCGGAACACGCATCCCCATACATGCACTGGTCAGAGCGATAGTTATATCGGCACGGCAACACATGCACTGCACGCTCGTGGTAATGAAATATTATGTTTATTATATCCTAAAAAGATATCAAGGTTAAGTAAATTCTATATACCTTTTTTTTTTAATGAGAAAAGTAGCAAATGAGCATGCAAACCACCTGATGTTAAGTAGTCGCAGCCCATAGACATCGACGTGCAAAGACGAACGAAATCCTATCCGAGCTCGAACGTAGATGCGTTGCTACTCCTGAGGACTAAGATGGTAGCCTCGCTTCAAAGTGTAGCCGGCGAACGCAC
>DWON01011635.1:0-10074 GCA_018251015.1 Phocides pigmalion okeechobee
GTGGTTGTACGTGGATGTCTATGGGCTACGACTACTTAACATCAGGTGATTTGCATGCTCGTTTGCTACTCTTCTCATATAATAAAAAGATTCGTCTAAAAAGTTAAATTTCAATATATTATTATTATACTAAAGTAATACATTGAACATACGCACTGTTTTCTTAACAAAAAACCTATCCATAGGATTTGAAAATGAACAAAATAAAGGCCTTTGCATTGAAAAGCAAATTACTAACAATTTCCCGGAATCCATTCAGTGTAACGTAACAGCTTGCATGTGTTTCAAAGAATCGATTATTAGCAGCGATTGTAAGGTTTGAATAGCTAAATATCACGCACCACCGCCATCCTCATAACCCGCAGTAAAGCAACATGTTCTTCATGCATTGTGTTTCGGTTGGGGAGGTGTGGTTGCCGGATACACATTATTACAGGCGACCATCTTAGTCCTCAAGAGTAGGAACGCATCCGCGTCCATCCTTAAATAGAGCTTATGTTCTATTTGAGATCGAACGTGGTAGTCCATGGGCTGCAGTGAATACTTAACATCAGGTGGCCTGCATGCCCGTTTCCTACTCTTTCATAATAAAAAAGGCCGTAAATCCATAGAACACACATTGCAACGACCTAACGTCAGATAGCGATCAAAGCTGATGTATTGATGAAACTTTACCCTTGACGTTCATTAAGTGTATGTAAATACCTTACAATTAAATAAAATATTTGAATTTGAATTTGAATTTGAGTATTCATGCTCGTTTGCTGCTTCTCTCATAAAAAATCCATGTACTGCAAGTTGGAACATCCCAATATCGCGTGATGTACATCATGCTCGTTGTTGCTTCTCACATAAGAGTCCATTGGGTTGCAAGTTGGATCGAACTAACATCACGTGGCATAGATGTTTGTTTGATGGTTTTTACACAAATATCCATGTTTTACAAATTGGAACGTCCCACGATCACGTGGCATACATACTCGTTCGCTGTGTCTTCCAAAAAACATTATCAAAATTTGTCGCACATTCTGTTCATTACATTCTGTTGATTTCACGCGAATTAATTACGTCGCTCATTTGCAATGTCCCGTTTGGTGCTAGTATTTATTTAGCAACCATTAGTAATTAACTGATGACTGTATTTGACTAAAATTATTTTAATAATGATCCTGGAATACTACTGGCGATAATTGCACATAATTTTGCAACTGATTGGAAATATCGGCGAAAAAAAACTAATCGTGAGTACCCGATAAATAGAAAAAAACATATATATATTTTTGAGTTTTATGTGTAAATATAACATCTATACATATAATAAAACTGTAACTGATCGCTATCTGTACATTACTAATATATTTAAAAAATCATAACGGGGCGCTATTATATATGCAAACCAATCTATAAAAATGTTTTTAAATTTTGTCTATATGTCTGTATATCTGTAGGTATGTTTGTACGCGCTAATCTAAGAAACGGCTTATCCGATTTGAATGCAGTTTTCAGGCATATATTGTGATGGGCTTCACTTAACATTTACTGCTTATTTAATTTGAATCCGTTAACAAATAAAGAACATGTCAAATTATGTCACAAAAACTAGTACATATATATGAATGAAAAATCCACAAGTCTGTATTACTTGCATTATAAATTATACATTAAAAAAATGTAAGATTTGTCGCCGGCTATTTTCTCCCGGTCAACCTTAGCCAACAGGCGCTCAAAGCCGAATTAATTTTCCTTTGTATCTTTAACATTCATTATGTATATGTAAATAATTTAAAATGAAATTTTATACAATGAAGCTAACGCTGCTGCTAAGGCTGTAATCGCAAAGCAGTCGATCGTAAAAAATGTATTATTTTACTTTTATGTTAGAATTTAGACCTCGTAAAAGAGATACGCCACGTAATGTTAAGTGGTCATTGTACCTCATCAACATCCACTACCAACCTCAAACAGTCTGAACAAGATTGGGGTACTATCTGAGATGGTACATCTAAGCATCTGCGTTGCTACTGTTGAGGACTAAAATGGTCACCTTTATTACGTCTGTGTATGTGGTAATAACTATAATATTTGTATGAATTGGCGCGCATCTTCAGTCTAAACGGCTCCAGTTTAGTGCCGCCTCCAGCTACGCTGACTCGATGTAATATATAATCACCGCAGTCAAAGTGTTAAAAAGACTTATGTGCGGTAAATATTTTGTCACATTCGTGGTATTTGCCGCAGTATTGTGCAACGTTTAAACCTTCCGTTTCGTTGTTTACCTAACATCGCCCCTCGATCAATGTTTATATTTGTACAATACATCTTTCCTGGCCGTTAATTCGGTTCAATTGATGAACTATAGCGTTTCTCGATTACTAGCGTACATGAAGGTGTAGGTTTGATGGATCCCTGGTCCAAAACACGGCTAAGTTTTTGATTAAGTACAGGTTTAATATGTTGAGGGTACCGGGTTTGATGAATCCCAGGTTCAAAACTCGGTTAAGCTATGCTTCGGCTATGCTCGGCTTGACTATCTTTCGACTCTGGATTTAGGTGTGTATGTCTTTGTATGTCTCTATGCACCTACATAACAATAACTTTTTGTTAATAAGTATATCCGGCAATTCAAAAGCGTTAATCGTTAGTACCCGTTATTTAGTAAAATGTTTAAATTCGGCGATGATGGTATCTTTTTTATGTGAAAAGACCAGCAAACGAGCATGCAAACCATCTGATGTTAAGCAGTCGCAGCCCATACACATCCACGTACAACCACAAAAACGATTAGAATTCTATCTCATCTCGAACGTACATACGTAGCTACTATTGAGGACTAAGATGGTCGCCTCGCTTTAGTGTAGCTGGTAACCGCGCCTCTCCAAAGCTATACTTTACAGCGGATTATGTGAGCGGCGGTGGTACCTCCCCGTTGAACTGTACTTCTCCCACCTTTAAAAAAGTTTTAAGCACTTTAAATTAATTTAAAATCGTATATTTCAGTTAGCGGCTTTACGTAAAACTTCCAACTGTTCTAATCACTACATTTTGAAGCCATTTTCGAAAACTATGTAATAAATATTCAAGTAACTGAGTACTGCGGTCACTCATTTTGGGTAATATAATATAAAGCACTCTCTATCCGACAAATTGAAATGGGTTCGCGGAAATGTCTAAATATTCCATTAATCCCAGAAATAGAACAATGAAACCCAAGTATAGGAGAGCTATGAATAAACGCTAATTATAATAGTTTGTTAACCCTGGTGGCGGAGCGGTAACCAAACGGTCTGACACGCTGCGAGTTCCGGGTTCAATTCCTGGCCAGACATCCGATGTTGTTAGATATACAGTTTATAGCATTCGTATGCAGGTGTATATAGCGTACGCTTCGGCCTGTACACTTAGATCTTTCAAAATCAACAGATTTTGATGCGATTTGTATTAATGGATAGAGTGATTCAAGTAACAGATTTTGATGTGGTTTGCATAAAAAGACAGTGATTCAAAACAAAGGTATATATGTATCATGTACGCATATTATAGCAGAAGAAAGCTGAAAATTTCAAAATTTTGTAATTTGATATCGTAAATGCAATTGTGGCAAGTACGGATGGATCCCTAGACTCACAGAAAAATATTAGAAAACAAGTAAATATTATTTCAAATTTATACCGCCATACAATTTATAGCAGGAATCTAATCTTATGCTTCGCGAGCAAACTCGGGGTGGATAAGTAGTTAATTTATAAAATGACAAACATACTTTTATTTTTATATATACAAATCAGCAAATTTAATCAAACTTTATCATAGAAAATATGTTAGTTCAAATAACTGTAGCCGCTTATAAGTTATTAACAGACATAATTATTTTATTTTCATACATGTCATAAACTTTGTAATTCTATTACGACCACCCATTAGCCAGTACCGTAATAATTACGCGAGAATAATTGGTGTATTATATCGAATTTTGTCGTATAATAAATTTAATTAAACAGTAAAACAATTTGGTACCTCTGCGGTCGGCTCTGATGGGATTACGCTTTCGAAAGCTACGGTGCAAAAGTCCGATTATAATTGGTCAGTGTCGAGCTTATAACACACCTAGCGAGTCAGGCTTCGCTCGGGTAATAAAGTTTATTTTTTATATGAGAAAAGTAGCAAACGAGCATGCACATCACCTGATAGTAAGTAGTCGCAGCCCATAGACATCCACGAACAACCACAAACACGACAGAAATCCTATCTGAGCTCGAACCTAGAGCGTTGCAATAAAAAACATTTGTTTCGAACGACTGAATTACTTTATTGAATTTAAGTATTTAATTTTTGCCCATATTACAACAAAATAAACTTATTATGCACCAAAACCTTCCTCAGGAATCACTGCCTGTTGTTGAAAACTGTGAGAAAATCCGTCCAGCACCTTTCGAGTTTATCGCAAACAGACAGACTGACGCGATGGTGGACTTTGTTTTATAACACATACATATAATAATAACTTAATATAATAATAAATTAATTATGTGTAATTAGCTTTTGCCCGCAGCCTTCCTCGCAGAAGTCAATGTACACATTTAACTTTTTGATTGCAGCGCTCGTATCGCATCGAGTCAGCGTAGCGGGAGGCGGCACTAAGCTGGAGCTGTATTCTTTAGACTGCACATGTTCCTCATGTTGTGTTTCGGTTGGGGAGGTGTGGTTGCCGGATACACATTATTGGAGGCGACCATCTTAGTCCTCAAGAGTAGGAACGCATCCGCGTTCATCCTTAAATAGAACTTCTTTTCTACTTGAGATTGGACGTGGTTGTCCGTGGGCTGCATAATAATAAAAAAGATGCGCCAACAATTCACTGTCATATTGATTTTAAGCATCTGTGTATCATCTACGAATACACATACGTCCATATCCCAAACAGATTTGTACATACAACACAGGAAGTGTTAAACTAAACCTAATTCGGTTGAAAAGGAAACCAAATTAATTTGCCTGTACATCACAACCCACACCATCTCACAGGTGGAAGACAACCACACAGCCATTACGTTTCTACTTAATTAAGCAAATTAACAACAACATTAAACAAGTTTCTGCATAAGTTTTAAATGCAACGAAACGCAAAATAATGTAAGTAGATGTAAATGTTAATTATACATTCTGGAACTTTTCACCTAATGAGGTAAACTTGATGGAAAAGATGGTTTGCTCGACTCAGGTATTTTGTCTGTATTCACACTAGCTGTGCCCGCGGGTTTGTTAGCTTGTTCTTAAATAAAATAAGTATCAATTACTCCTTTAACTACCACTGTGGGTAAGTCAAAGTTCCGTCAAAACCGATCCAGCCATATTAATGAGCTTTTTGTAAGGAACTATAGAACGTTCTGAATCAAAATAGCCTAATTACTCTTACATCAGCTATCTGCAAGTGACCGTCCCGTCGAAATCGGTTCAGCCGTTTTAAAGTTTACCCGGAACGAACAGACAGGCTGAAATAAAAATAAATGTTTTTTTTTTTTATATGTACAATAAATACTTTTACAAGCACTCATTATGAACTATTTTGATGTTATTTGATGCTACAAACAGATACTTCAATTTTATTTATATGTGTATATATTTATAAAATACTGATAGGTTAGTGGTAAAATTGCATTAAACACGCGAGGTCCAGGGTTCTAATATTATATCTAATAGCTCCATAGTCGCATAAAAATAATTATATTTTGATAGAATAAAAAATCACTGGGTTCTATTTAAATATTAAGCACACTAAAACAAGCCTATTATGATTTATAAGCGAAGGCTAATATAGGCTTCAAGGGAAGTAACCTGCTAAGAAAGGAATAATTTCGCTCATGATTTAGACCACACAACAAGAGGCAAGTAGTGTGAGCCACTTTTTGTACACTATATAAACATTTAATAAAACCTGTCAAGTGTGTTTTGGACTACACGCAGCGAAGGGTTCCGTAGTCTCGATAAAGTACCAAAAATATTCCAAGTATTATAAGTACAAAAAATATGTTATTTTTATCAAAATTCTTTTATTCTGGACACTTTCCAGAATGTTTAACATATAATTTTAAACTAATATCATCGCGGAATTTATACACTTTTTTTATGTTACCCACGTTATGAGTACCCACGAGAAACGATTTTGAATTGCCGTTATTTTGAACCAGCACGACTCGTATTGAAATGGCTTGAGTTTAGCCTCAACCACGAGCCATGCCACTGGTTCAAAATATCGGCAATCAAATTTCGTTAATCAGAAGTACACGTTACATACTAAAATGTTTTCTGTAGAAAAAAGATGGGAGTGTGTTTTATGTGTGTTTTATTGTAACTTCAGAAGCAAATAAGTAGCAGTAAATAGTCGCTACAGTTAATTAACATCTACATACAACCTGAAACAGGACTGAATTTCTATCTGAGCTCGTACGTAGATGCGTTGCTGCTGTTACGAACTGACACGGTCGCCTTGCTTTTAAGTGTAGCCGGCAACCGCATTTCTTGCTCCTGAGGATTAACACTGTCGCTTCGCTTACAAGTGTAGGCGGTAACAACATTTCTACAACCAAAACAAAAGTTGCTTCAAGGCGGATCATGAGGTTGGCAGTATCATTTGGTCGAACTTTAGTTCTGACATATCTTAAACGTTGGTTTAGTAATTGGACAACGGAACCCTAACCACATCGGTTCACGTGTTCAGTTGTTTACGTTAGGCGTGCGAAAACAGCGCCGTTACTGGCTTTTCGGTACAATAACAACATTCGAACTCGTCTACTATTTCCGGATGCAAGTGTACTTTCGGACGAAAGGTCTTTGTAGATGTAGAGAAAAGAAACCTATATTTAAGACGAAAGTTTTCAATGTCTTTGTAGGTGTAGAGAAAAGGAACCTACATTTGGGACGAAGGATTTCAAAGTCTATGTAGTTCAAGAGAAAAGGATGTAGTTGCGCCTTTTAAACCGCCAGCCAGCAACCGTTATCATGACAAATACTTTCCCTCTCAGAATAAAGCTTATAATATTTACATTTATTTACACATAATGTAATCTATAGGTGGGAGAAAGCATCACTTGTGTGCGGTTGGAGAAGTGCAAAAAGATGATAGCTGCAGCCCATGGACTTCTACGTCAAAATTGAACAGTTTATATATTGCCAATACCAGACCAAACCGCTGATGTAACGCGGTCACCCATCCATTTTACGAATTTCATAAGATTTACGATCTACAAAACGCGCTTCACTTATAACAGTTAACGGCGCAAACAATTAATTTCGAATACAATAGCCACGCCACTTGCGTACTTAGTTCGTAAATCTCTCGTGACCAGATGCCACAAAATGGATATTATAAAAATTTCATTTTCCATACACACGAACTGGCTCTCGGAATGACTAATTAACACGAAATGTATAAACGACGTACTTCCTATGCTAATTTAGACGAATTAAATATTTGAACGATACAAATACTACTCAATTGAAACACGAGCTTTAACAGTCAATTCTTTATTTGTTATTTTTGACTTTAACACTAACTGCGGGGCTCAAATATTACATCGAGTCAGGGTTGCGGGAGGTGACACTAAACTGGAGCTCTTTTCTCTAGACTGGAGCCCGACAATTCATACAAATACATCAGTGTATCTTCCACGAATACACAAACGTAATGTCCGCCCTTAGTTTTGGGTGGACATAAACACAGTACTTGGGTTCGCATAATCCAGTAGGACCATAATAATAAGGGCCATAATAACGTAGGACCATGATTAATATTAATATTTAATTAATATTATGGAAAAAAACGGCTCTACACCGAATATGTTATGCCTTAATTCCTGTAACAGGTACCTGTTCATTACGATTCAAGCGCATGCATGCATGCATGATGCGTCATCAACATCTTTTCATGCGGATCAAGTACACTAAACTGAGGATTAAATTCAGGATCGCAGTCCCTAATTACACCACTTTTTTCCTTCAACTAGACATTTTTAAAAACTAAATGGGGATTATGGAGGCAAGTATGGTTTAATATAGAAATCTGTACGGCAGTATCTTTTATATTTTAAAAGAGCAAACGAGCGTGCACACCAGCTGATGTTAAGGACCATCTGGTTCTGGATAACATATGTTGTCTCCTGTCTATTAAAGGATCGTGAGTACACGTTACATAGTAAAATGTATAAATTTCACGTTGATATTTGTTTATTTTTTTTATTATAGAAGAGTAAGAAACGGGCATGCAGGCCACCTGATGATAAGTGGTCACTACAGCCTATGGACAACCACGTCCAATCTCAAATAGAACAGAAGTTCTATTTAAGGACGGACGCGGATGCGTTCCTACTCTTGAGGACTAAGATGGTCGCCTCCAATAATGTGTATCCGGCAACCACACCTCCCCAACCAAAACACAATACATGAAGAACATGTTACTTTACGGCGGGTTATTAGGGTGGCGGCGGTGCCAACCCGGGCGAGCTCTAACGGCTCTACCACCTTTCAAACTTCTGTTTTTTGTGAGAAATGTAGCAAACGAACACGGATATCACCTCCTGTTAACTAGTCGTTGCAGACAATGGACAGATAATCCATACAGATTTTTACGTACAACACAGGTGTGTACAAACCGCAACTGTGTTACACCGCGCAATACACAGGGTTTTTGTACTCTGCAGGGAAAGTGTTAATCGCTGATAATGCAGCTTTCTGTAGAGCAAAGAATTTTTAAAATGCGTTGGTGAACTATTCAAATCGGATTACTATTTTTTAAGTTAATCCGTTACAAACAAACATACAAAAAATCCAATCGCTTTATACCCTTTCGGCTTAACCCATTTTGCGCGCCCTCGGATTATGTATGTAGATATTATACATTCGATCGACGCCACAACAAATCATGTCTAAATATTATAAAACAATGTCCCCGTCGCGTCTGTCTGTCTGTTCGTGATAAACTCAAAAAGTACTGGATGGATTTCCTCACAGTTTCCAAAAACAGGTAGATTGATTCTTGAAGAAGGTTTTGGTGCACAATAAGTTAAGTTTGTTGTAAGATGGACGGGAAATAAAATAGTTAAATTCAATATAGTGATTCAGTCGTCGTTCAAAAAGATGTTTCTAATTGTTAGTTTTTGCAACTAGGAATAGATTGGATGTATAAAAGAAAAATAATGTAAGTAAATACACTCTACTACCACGCGAAGCCGGGCGGGTCGCTAGTATCGTATTTATTTAACAAAGTTCAATGGGCAAGAAAATATGTACTTTAGCAAAAGTGTGTAGAGAACACATTATCTGGTGCGGTCAACCGTATAATGTCACCACCCGATGACGGCAACTATGTTATATTGCAACGGTTATTTTAGCCCACTGTTGACAAGGGCCCAGATTTATCAGCTCCTGATAGAGGTGAAATAATGTGTGTCGTCTTTAACCTTGTCGAAGTTTGTTTTGGTTAATAATTTTTATGTTGAGTTCATCAAATGAACGTGTTATCCATCTTATTTTAATTGGAATTTTAACACTTTGACTGCGCCGCCCACGTATACATCGATTCAGTGTTATGGGAAACGGAACTAAACAGGAGCTGTTTTCTTTAGACTGTACATGCGCCGACAATTCACTGAAATGTTGCATATTTTAGAATCGGTATAACATTTACGAATACGTTGTTTTGGCCAGCGGTCTTTAGTGCCGACGAATAATTGGTAACACCTGTGTTCGCCCGTAATTCCTACGGATTTGTACGTATACGACAGGTGTATACCAGCCGAAAGTACATTGCGCTGCGCCGGAAGAGTGTTTAACGCTTTCAGTACAACGTGGTGGAAGTACACTTCGATCCGAGTGGTGTCACTTTGTTCCTGTATATAAAAGATTTTATGTATTTTTTATCCATACAACTTTATAATTTTTCTTTCGTGCCGGCATGAATGGTTATTAAAGGGAGGTGCAGTTAAGGAGTTAATTGGAGAGGATTAGTACGGGTTGAGGAGAGTTAGAGGATAAGTGGGAGAAAGTCATGCCGTAGTGGAAAGATTGGTCAATCGGCGTAGG
>DWON01011636.1:0-10074 GCA_018251015.1 Phocides pigmalion okeechobee
TAAAATTGCTAAATTAATACAAAAGTAAATAATAATGCTAATTAATAATTATTAATTAATATTAATAATTATAATGTGTAGATCAACTACAATATGCCATAACTGTTGTGGGTCTATTGAGTAGTTTGTCACATTTGTGACTTTTGTTAGTACTCAAAAGCGTGTAAAGCCTACAAGTCTATGGCCTATTTTTCCCTGTGAGAGACAACGTGTTTTCTGCAGTAGGTCAGTATACTTGTTGTACATGACTGAGGTGTGTGTACAAGTACGTTATGGGGGTCATGACTTTACTTGTCTTTTCGAAATCCATCGCAGAACACAACCGGTTATGTTTCATAAATAGTTAAATTAAAGATAATTGCAGTATATCACAGCAAATTATAATTGTGTTTGATAATACTAAACTTGGTTTTTATGAGGGTTCCACGGCCCAAAAATTAAATGACTATATTACAAATTTATATGACTCTGTATTTGTGTGTATCTGTGGCATCATGACTTCTAAACCGATGAATTGATCTCAATTTAATTTTTTATTATGGCAATTTGACATGAACTTGAATTTTTAGTGTACTTAGCCATATTAAATAAAATCCGTTCAGATTTTTTAAAATCTTAGCTCTTTTCTATTGAAGGCCAACTTTTACTGGTGTAATCGAGTAAAAAATATTGTATTCTACGAATTCAATGATATTACAGCAACATGATAACCACAAGCTGCAACCATAACCTTAATCAAATGGGATCAACAGGACACTCAAGTCCTCACTAACATACAATAAAGATACGTTATATAGCTTATTGGAATGTTTTCTGTTTTTTATTATTTTATTTTATAAAGTTTTATGTGAATGGAGGTGTTTTTTTATTTAATATTTTTTCTTTATTTTTTACTAAATATTAGAAAGGATACAAGGCTGAATGCCTTAGTAAAATTAATCCATAGGAACCGTTTTAAAGAATTAAGATTAATTGGCATTAGCGGCGGAAATCCTTCTCAAATGATCTCACTCGAACGTCGAACAGCCGTCACGTGGCAAGGCCAACATCTTGACGTGACTTATTTAAAGAGCCTGTACACTTTGTAATTATCACATTATACGAGTATGCATAGCAAGAGGAAGGCCAAACTTTATATATCTTTAATTTTATAAATTCAAGTTTATTTTCCCGTCTCTCTGATTTTCCGCTCTTATTTTCTGTTTTTTTTTAAAGGGTTTTCGTACGGGTACGGATTTTTATATTTAATAGCTAACAAAACATATTCAAAAAGTTCGATCAATTTCTTTGCAGAATATAAAATTAATACGGGTTAAATGTATATAATAACATAGTTTTTTATATTTTATTAGATGAAAAAAGTAATCTATGTTGTTTGCAATAAACAAATGTTTCCCAGTGTAACATTTACTGGTTTAGTTAACATGTATTGGTTTTAAAGGTGGTACAACCGTTAGAGCTCACCCAGGGCGGAACCACCGCCATTTTCATAACCCGCCGTAAAGCAACATGTTCTTCATGTATTGTGTAATTTTCAGTTGGGGAGGTGTAGTTGCCGGATACACATTATCTCAGGCGACCATCTTAGTCCTCAAGAGAGCGGACGCATCCGCGTCCATACTTAAATAGATCTTCTGCCCTAATTTAGATTGGACGTGTTTGGCCATGGGCTGCAATGACCACTTAACATCAGGTGGCCTGCATGCCCGTTTCTGACTCTTTCATAATAAATTAAAAAAAAAAAACATTTTTGACGATAAATAATATAGACCAAAATGTCAATTTTTTACATTCAAGAAATATATATTGGTAGTTTAACTTATAATAGCACGACTTCATTCATCTTTCCTCTAACTTCATTAGTTTTGAGACACAGAACAAAAGCCAGGCATTTTGCAGAGATATCAGGCGTGTTGTGTTTTCATTGTAATGCTGATGTGGATTCGGCATTCAACATTTACTTTGACAATTGGAACACAGCAAGGCCGTAACTTGCCACTGGCTGTTTGTCAAGTCAAACATTAGTCAACAACTTGAAGTTCAAAACATAACGTTTAGTCGCATTAAGTTGTTTACGTTTAGTTTGCAACCGTACATATTCAAATTAACATTTTATAGTCGGAGTTACGCTTTAGGAACAAAAGGATAGTTAAAGCGTTGGAAATGGCTTGGATATTCTGCTGATAAAAGAATTAAGCTGTTATATTTGCTGTATTTTTTTGCTACATTGAAACATTTATAGCTTAGTTGTTAAGATACTGTTTTTGAAATGGGGCTCCGGGGTTTGAATGCTTGTTTTAACAATGAAATAAAAAAATGTGGAGTAACCTGCATGTACCAGCGGTAAAAGCGAGGCGATCGTCTTAGTCCTCAGGAGTAGCATCATTTGAGTCCTTTTTGACTTTGTATGCATATGTACATGGACTGTAGCGACTACTTAACATCAGGTAGCGTACTCGCTCATTTGCTACATATCTCACATGTTCAGCCTGGATGACTATGGCACAATCCTTTTCATTCTGAGGGGAGACTTGAGTCCAGTAATAAGACAATAATGCATTGTAGACATATGGCGTATTGCAGATGGCATTTTCTCTTCAAATCTACATATATAGGAACGTAACGTAATAAAGCTTTCAAATAAAAATATTTTTGAAATCTAAAAAGTCGAAGTTTTGACCATCTCAAAAACATATAAATTTACTATCTAAATGTCGATCTCAAACCTCGTCCTTTCTTTGTTAGTTAGTTGAAAAGTCTACAACCAAAGGTTATTAGCGTTGCGGAATTTTAACATATTGTTTAATGTTTTTACCTGATTTTTTTATCACTATTGAAACCATTCAAAGGTTTTTTACAACTTTTGACATGTTTTAATTGACACGTTATAGTTAGCTTGAATGTCGATTAATCAGTCACTTATAATTTATTATCAAAACTGACCTTCATATAGTAATCGTAGAGGAAAAAAAACCGGTAGTTATACAATTGTAATGAAATAAAATACCATTTGTGATCATACTACTATAATAGGAACAAAGGAATGCGATACGTACAAATTCATTCTTGTATTCTACGCATAGTAAATAGTCGACCAATTATATGATAAGTAAATAATTATGATAGTTTATGTATTCTTTTATTGATGTAGACTCGCTTGGAATTTAAATAAATAATGATAATTAGTCTTGGAAAAATCTTTTTTGGAAAACGCCATTCAAATGTCGGCTGTTTCACATGTTACATTGTTTGAAGAAACGTATTATGTTGGTGTGACGCATTACTTTTGGCATCGAAAATAAGTAACGTATTTTTTTTTATATTTTTTTAGATTTTCCAATTAGTTTACTAAGTTTATCTGAAGAACATTTGAAGTTTTCTTCCTCGTTGTTTGGTAAAGGGAGATCTCCCTCTAGGCGAGTTCTTGTTGCCTGGGGAGCGGCTGTGATCTGATAATTTCATTTCGGAGTTTGTATATATGCAAGATATTTAAAAAAACTTCGATAGCGTGATTCAGGATACGTGGCGCCTTCTTTTGTCGAGTAGCGGTCGCTACGCTGTGTTATTTATTTACACTGAAAGATTAAATTTTTGTCAGTAATAATTGACCAAAAATTTTGATTACAATTCAACATCTACATAGATAATCCAGGCGTTTCTGTTTGATTTACTTTTTTATCACTAGTATCCTTAAATATTTGACTCGCAAAACTAAGCCGGCGACCTTCAAGTCCCTAAGATCCTATCTGCTAATGAAGTGTTACACATTCTCATGCATGTACACATTATGACTAGCTACGAGTCGTCATTGCAGCGCCACTGCCGCATTCCTATCAGCTCACGATCACGACTTTGTTTTAACACTTAAATTATTATTACACGCTGTATTTAAGTCTGTGATAGACTTATATAAGCGTGTAAAAAGTTAGTACGTATTGAAAAATCTAAGTAACTATAAGTCCCAAACTGATGATGCACACTATTTGCTGTAGTCCTCAGTAGCTGTAAATTTCACGTCCTCAATCCCTACCCGAAAAATTCAAGATTTTCTTGTTCCTCCTATGAAAGTAAAAGCATAATGAATAACGAATAAGGTAAAAGTATAACGAATGTAAAAGAAGATAAATATACTTTATGTCAATATTTCCACCAAGATGCATATTGATATCAGGCTGCATGCAGAAACAAAAATATTTTCTCACATCCATATTTTATTATTATGAATTCTATGTATATTTCATAAGTGCTCACTGCTGTTCATTAGTTTACAATCAATCCCATACAGAATCGAATTCCAACCTAAGTTCGGGCATAGAAGCGTTAATACTGAGGTTTTACTACACACACACACCAGCATTTGAAACTTCTACTTGAGCCATAAGCAGTCGGTATTTTCTCCTCTGCTGGTTAAAAACGGTTATCACCTTTCCTAATACATAATTAAGAATAAAGTAGTAGAGCAAGTGATGTTATAAATGCATTAATGCCGAAATAATAACAAAATTAATCACAAAAACAATATCCTTCCCTGTACAATGCGTAATGAGTTTATGAGTAAAACATCGGATCCACTCATCGTCTGTGGTCTGTAATGAAACAGCCAAAACGAATTTTATTGCGGTCGGCAATAATTTGCGGTTTTATACCTGCATGTGCGGATATTGCTGCAATTGTATCAAATGATCTTTTGAAGGAAATGTGCATGCTTATTACGTTTGGAAATGGTCTAAATTCATATAATGTAATAAGCCTTTATTCGTCTGCCTTTATGCTGATCATAGGTTATAGATACGCGGTTTAACTATAGTTTGACTAGAGATTGAGATACCGTAACAATTACTTGTGTTTCGGTTGGAGAGGTGCGGTTGCCGGTACACTTTGAAGCGAGGCGACCAGCTTAGTCCTTAGGAGTAGCAACGTATCTACGTTGGAGCTCAGATAGGATCTCAGTCATGTTTGTGGTTATACGTAGATGTCTAAAGGCTGCGACTACGTAACATTAGGTGGTTTGCATGCTCGTTTGCTACACTCCTCACATAAAAAAGTTTCGATGTCAATGTTTTTGAGTGGTAGCGATTACTTAATCTAAAACAAAGAGTGCACAGCATTTGCTACTCAGAAGAGTAACATGAAAACAATTCAAACAAAGTGTATATTGTATTATAAGAGGTACGACAAAACAGGATAGATATTCAGAGTCAAAAATCACCGTAACAATACTCCAAAAACTGCAATTGAAAGTAAAATCCAGTATTGCTTTATTGTTTCCATAACATTCCGAGCTTCAAGCTATGGCGCAGTCACGAATTAAAATACCGCGGTTCAATTCGACGCATACCGAGCTGTGGTTTTGTACTGTAGACGGTACACACTCGCACTTTACTTAACAGAATATATTTCCGTGACGACCATACCATTTACAAGTTTGTAAGCTACATAGTTTAGAATGTAAGTAATAACAATTTTCTGTTGAAAACAGTATAAACACGTTTTTAAGCAATTCTTTTCACTTTGCTTACATATATAGTTTTTTTTTGTGAGAAGGGTAGCAAGCAAGTATGCAAACCACCTGATGGTAAATAGTCGCAGCTCATAGACATGTAAACTAAGATGGTCACCTCGCTTCAAAGTGTAGCCGGCAATAGCACCTCTACAACCGGGACACTCCGGGGATTATGACGACGGCGGTGGAACCTCTCCGGTCGAACTATAGTTCTCCCACCTTTATTCATATTATAAGTGATTATCTTAGTCCTCAGAAGTAAACAACACATCTATCAACGACGACATTTGAGGCTCATATTCCAAATGGGATTTGTTGCAAATAAAGGGAGAGTTCTTAACTTACTATTAGATATACCGCGTGCTCTGTTACTTTAACATTACAAAATTAAAAAAAATAAGATTTTCAATTTGTTATAATCATACTTTTTATATAGGTATTTGTAATATTGCAGGTCTATTCACAATATTGAATACCTCTATTAAGAAAACAAAATATTGCAGTTATATTTATTACGCTAATACAAATGTATTTAAAATAATACCGTCACATTTATAAAGGCACTCAAACTTAATCAACTAAACTTGTTATAATTCTGACGCGATGAAAATGAGTAAATTATGTTTCATTTCACTCTTTCGAAAAATAGTGCTACAATTTCGTCCTTTCGTCGTTTTGAATAGTATTTTATATTATGGCGTCGCTCTATTCACCAACCACGTATTTAATTTATTTAAGCTCCTGCCTAAGGGCTTGTGCTTTTGAATAAATAATAAATTAATTAACATTAATTTTATAGAATGAAACCAAGAAGCTCAACATATTTTATTATTTGTGGAACTTTAAGTGGAATCACTTGCTGGAAATGAAAATAACATCGCGGCTTGTATACGATGTACTAAGTGAAGCAACGTTGGGCGCGGTTAAAAATTGGATGGGTGATGACTTATGGCAAAATTTCATATGTGCCTTCGTACTTACAAAAGTATATGTTAAGCAATAGGGATCGCTTATTACTATTGATAAATAGCAGTCGTTAAACCTGGTCATATGTCATAAGTTAGATAATATCCGCCAAGACGATTGGAAATAATACACTCTTGTCTCCGTTGGTTAATATACTCATACCCACACTAGGATTTCCTGAATCATGGGTGCCACGGACACATACAAAGAAATATGCACATACACTCAGGCCCAGAACATAAATGTACATGTGGCATTAAGATGTCTGCCTGGCCGGGAATAAACCTTTTAGGGGGTGGTCTTGTCCGGTGTTCGCTGCGTCATCATCGACTGATATAATAACAACTTTTACCCAGAGATTGGTGGAGATATTAATATATCTCCACCAATATCAAACCGAGTAGCGTACAGGATAATACACTACTACATATACTACATTACTCCATAAGTTCTAGGAATTCATGCCCAACAATAGGTTATTTGAATGGTTCCCATCAGAACATGCAAAAGTACATTGCCCACAAAATTTTAATATAATACAACATGAAACAACTATTTTAAATGCAAATACTATAATTTAAAAACAACTCTATAAATTGGTATAATCGTACGGGTGTCTGACTTCTTTGTAAGGGTCATTAAAACGAAGGACTCTCCTTGCGTATTTA
Source organism: Phocides pigmalion okeechobee (assembly GCA_018251015.1). Classification (NCBI taxonomy): domain Eukaryota; kingdom Metazoa; phylum Arthropoda; class Insecta; order Lepidoptera; family Hesperiidae; genus Phocides; species Phocides pigmalion. The sequence continues at coordinate 7,138 of DWON01011636.1, forward strand.
ATTTAGCGGTGTATAACGAAAAATAGAGAAAGTTTTCTTTTACGAGAACTTCAATATAATCTGAAGTCGGTTTTTAGCGGGTACATCTCAAACGGAATGAATTCCGACGCCGTGGTACGAGTTTTACCATAATGAAATTCTTTAAATATCACCCCCTCGCTCTGGTATTAAAATTCATGTAATTGCGCATGCGGTTTTCATCTCCAATTTTAGTAATTTTGAAATTTTAAAGTTGTTATACGACACAAGTAGGTAAATTTTAGCTACGACTTATTATAATTGATTAGGTAAGGAGTGTGTGAGTAAATTTATTTACAACTGGAACTTAAAACTTTTAATGATGTACATATAATAGTATCAAGATAAATACTGAAATTCTAAAATTTATCTGTATACATTCAAATCCGTAAACTTAAAAATAATAAGATATATGGTCTCATTCGATAACATGAGAGAAGTACAAAAGTTGTAAGAGATTCAATCTCATTGTACTCTAGAGGGCATTTATGTTCTTAGGAGACGATACGATGAGATACGTAGATACTTGTCAGTTGAGTGACGAAGCAAACGTTATTGGTTTAGCTCTACAATAAAAGTACGCTGACTTCGGCTCTAGCTTCCAATATTCCCGATACGTATTCGATTTTCGAGAAAAAGCCCAAACATTGTTACGTCTATTTGTATTCAAAGTTTATTGATATTTTAAACATACAAGAGGCACGGTCGAGTAACTGTATCCCGGCTATTAATCGGTCCAGGCACGTACACTTTACAACCTGTCGTGCAAATATTTATCCACATCGGATTTACGCGTTAACCGCCCGGAATTGTAATCAGTTTTGATTGCGAGCCCACTGGTACCACGGTGAGACTAATGATTTTGCTTTGTACCTATTTGGACATATACATATTATCAACAGAATTGAATTCTCCCCCCGAGAGTGAATGATGTTTATCAAAACGCACCGCATCGCAGTTATCAATTTAATTAACGATTTTATGATGCAGACATAACGTCGCTACAAACGAACGCGGTTACGAAATAAAGAGAAAGATTATTTCAAATGTTGTGAACGGAATGTAATAAGTTTATAAAAATCAGCAACAATGTAGACTTTTTAAAATGTTTTTTCACCGCAACAAAGAATAAGCGGCTAGTCGATAATTTGATTAGAAAGTCATTCAGTCGCAGCTGCTAAGACCATTACCGACCCCCGTCATAAAACGTTGCCAACTTGTTCATTTTTGTTCTTAAACTCTAGAATTTCTTGCGTTCGAAGTTTTTCTATAAAAACTCGTGTGGAATTCGGTCGTTGCTATTGAAGCATTTGTTCCGGCGACCGCAGACTCGTTGGGAAAAATAAAATCCGCATTGAAGCGAAAATAAGTAAGGTAGTGCCACAGAAGTGTTTTGTATAATTCCAATTTCGCGCCGACACTTAAACATTGTTTCAGTTAGAAAGTGAGTAAACAATAGCTTCTCGTTAGTAATATGTAATTGTTTTACTACGCATCGATACTTGTCGCTCGTAAATTGAGAACATAAATCTTGGCCCATAAAGAGAATAATGTTCTTGTGAATAAGCCAATTTCAACAATATACGCAATTTTGTGTTGTAAATGCTTTAAGACTATGAATAACTTATTGACTGGAGGTAAATGATCTGCTGTAACATCAAGACTAAAGTCAATGACCATTGAAGTATGTCTTCTGCAATTGCGAATTAGTCGCATTCGCAATAAAATCGTGATTACTTCGGAATTCATTTTGCCTCTGGGGTAGCGAACGCCAACTAAATAACCATTAAGTAATGAGTAAGCGTCGATTTCACTGAAGTCGTGCGCTTGAAGGTTAACATATTTTAGCCTAACTTTTACAGTTCTTAAACGTGTATTTTATACTGCTTATCGAATCGACATATTTAAAATGTTTATAAAAATAGGTGATACAACTATAGTTTCATCGAACAAGTACCACAGCCACCTTCTTAATGTACATCATTTAAATTTTTCATATGTATCGGTTCGAGCGATGTTATCGTAGAAAGTATTTGAGCGATTTAAACCTTGGATCTCATTAGAAGACCGGAATCTTACCAGTAGACATACTACTGTTAACAATAAATCTATTCCAACTGTCTGCATTATTTTTGCCTCTCGTCATGCTACCGTTTTTATAAAGGCCTGCTGCCTTTATACCACCCACTGAGGGGCGGTATCGACGCCTTTGACAACCTATGTTCTAGCGCATTCAACAGTGAAAATGTCACAATGAGAAACAATGCTGTGCCTACGTGTTTTCTCTCGCATCGTTCGCAATAACTGTACGTAGGACGCAACGTTTCATTTGTGACAACTCCTACACGTAACAAGTACAAAAACAATGTTTGATTAACAACTAGCGTTAAACTGCGGCTTTGCTCACTAAATATAAATTTAGAGCTTATTATAAACCCAATAGCAATATATATTATTCGAAAACTTTACTTAAAATCTTAACAATTTTTTTTATCATTGCTCATCTTCGTGAAAAAATTGTGCGATATTATATAGCTCCATAATAAGGCCACGTGTAAAGATACTTCATGCGCAACATTTGAGAAAGATTAGATCAGGTTACAGTTAAACAATCGCAAACAAATAAACAGACGGACAACGTTTTACATTTGTATAACAGTAGGTGAGTATTATGTAATCTGCATGTACTTCCTACGTGTGTTATGTTACGAAATGTAAATATTATTTATGCAAGTACTTTAGAAGTTAGAATGACATAAAGTACTCTAAGGAAGCTTTTCCTACTTAGTATTTTTGAAAGAATAGTTATATCGAGGAGGAACCACAACCATCCTCATAATCCGGCATAAAGCTGTTCTTGTGTTTCGGTTAAACAGATGTAGTTGGCAGTTAAACTAACAAGCGATATTACTCCTCAAA
>DWON01011637.1:0-10074 GCA_018251015.1 Phocides pigmalion okeechobee
AAATCTACCCACCTATAATAAATTATAATTGTAACGGATTTATTTAAGCTATTTGAGTGTTCACTAAGATTAAGACTTTATTTTCTGTACGCCATATATTATCACTATCATCTATATTTTTTATTTTCTCTGTAAGTGAATTTTGTAATTCTTGAATGGAAATAATAAAGATCTCTAAACCTAAACCTAAAATATTGTTAATCTTGAGTTCCCGGTAGTAGTATAGTAAAATGTATAAATACCGGAATAATATTAGTTTAAAATAATAGGTGTCATACCTATTGTCTAACAAATTTGTATTTATCTCGTATATAACCTAAACATTTTACAACTTAAAGAACCTTGAGCGTATAGCCATGCTTCCAACACAATAAAGATTTATAATACTGTACTAACGACCTGTTGCAAAAAATATTTGTGGAAAAAACCTTCGCAGTTTACTAGAATTTCAATTCTAAACGTGTACATTGTACATATATATACTAGTATATATAAATATACTCACCACTATGTATGTGTGAGTATGTGTGTGTGTATGTATTTGTATATAAACGCACAGCCATAAATGCGCAATCAAGAGTTCTGAAATTTTGAATTTCGGTTTTTAGCTTAAGTAAGCACTGCAAAAGGAATTTTGTAAATTCTGCTTCTAAGGGGGTAAAACTGGAGATGAATATTTGTATCATCTTAGGATTAATCATATATCATTAATCATATCACATCACATCATACATATTGTATAACTAAACTACATGATTTATTTCCACGTATTGTTACATCGACTGCATCGCGAGCAACGCTGTGGGACAAAACTAGTTACACAAAAAGCGTGCGTTATGCGGCGACACTAAAAACCAGTTAAGCTTTGTATAATCAAAAACCTGCGAATTTAACTTGTCATTTTTGTCTCAAGTTTACAAGCTTTTTTCCATAGAAAACGAGATTAAGATAGGTGGTATTCTTATCGCCGGAGATAAGCGAGTTAAACGATATAAAGAGATGTCAAGATATGTAGATGGGGAAAACCTGCATATCTGTGAATTGCTACAAAGTTTTGTATAAAGTCTACGAATACTCACTTGAGATCGGGGTGGTGAAATAAGGCCTAAACCTCAAACTGAGAGGATACTGCCGACCAACGGAAGGATGCTAAAAGCTTAATGATGATTATGAATTAATATAAAATAAAAAGTATTTAATTCGTGTAATGAATATTATAAAATCCCATACAATTTAATTCCATTTACTCCAGTTTTTCATTTACACTAGTTGTAATCTGAGCTGTAATTATAAAGACCTTTTTTTGTTTTAGCGTGCTTATTTCAGACATTAACAGATAGTAGTAATAGGTGATGGAACAATAGTTCATTTATACCACCGCCATACCGTAATCCGTCTTGAAACAATTTATGTTCACTTTGAAGAGGCGTCTTTGAAGAGGTCGCCGACCATCTCAGGCCTCAAGAATAACAACATTTACATGCGACCCTGGATGGTACGTAAGCCCTCTTTGAGGCTGATATAGGTGTCCATTGGTTGCAGCGACATATGCAGGTGGACTGCACGTCATTAAGAAGCAATGCAAACAGCAAAACGGTTTCCTTAGTCTAGTACTTCATAGACCTACAGTCTTGTTTGAGGTTACCTAATGTCCGCCTTCATAATCCGCCGTAAAGCATTATTTGTCTTTCGGTTGGAGAGGTGTGGTTGCCGGTTACACTTTGAAGCAAAGCGACCATCTTAGTCTTCAGGATTAGCAACGTGTCTACATTCGAGCACAGGTAGGATTTCAGTCGTGTTTGTGATTGTATGTGGATGTCTTAAGGTTGCGACCACTTAATATCAGGTGGTTTGCTACTATTCTCACATAAAAAATCCGACTGTCCATGGGTTGCACGAACTGCTTAATATCAGACCGCTTCTATAACTGTTCTAATATAAAAAACGGTTATTGTGAGACAGGTGCCTTACCGTCCCCAGCGACAGTTGGCTCCAATTTCACGCTCCGGTAAGCACTGTGCAAGACATGACAGCTTTTTATTTAACCCCTTTGAATGGAGCTTTTAGAATGGATCTTAGTGTGGATCTTACAAAGCGGGCCGTAAGTTTTGCTCAGGATGCGCGATTTAATTAAAAAACGTTGACAGACAAGCTTGTGGTCGTGAAAGCAAGCTTTGAAATCTTTTTGGATGACGAAAAATTTGCTCGTTTTTGCGGGAGCAAAGGTTAAGTTTTAGAATTAAAACGTCTGAGCGCTGAACGAAAGATTAGATTAAAATGCCCTTTTCAAATTGCCATTTTACTTGAGTCGACAAGAGAATAGTGCTACGAAATTATTATTATTTAGTTACAAATACGAACGTGTAAAAACAAGCGTGCTAAAATATCAAACGAGCGTGCAAGCCATGACGTCAAGTGACTGCTGTAACACTCGGAAATTCATATTGAATCTCAAACAACACAATCGAAACACCTATGTATATTAGGTTTTACTTGCATGCATTGCTTCTGAAGTCTAAAACTGTCGTCGTGCTTCAAAGTGTAGAAGATTACGTCGCTTCACGGTGATTATGAGAGCGGCAATGATACCTCCCCGTTTGAACTATAGTTATTACGTATCCGAGAGTAACCACCGCTACTATTATAATACGCCATGTAACTATTCTTATTTCGGTTCGAATAGTCTGTTTGTCGGTTAAACCTAAAACCCAAGAGAGTACTTCAGTGTTGTTTAAGTTTGGATGTTCCATGGGTTGTACTTAGTACTTAACAAATGTTGAGTTGAAGGTGGGAGAACTGTAGTGAAACCTGGGAGGTACCACCGTCGCCCTCACAATCCGCCCTAAAGCATTACTTGCGTTTCGGTTGTAGAGGTGCGGTTGCCGGCTACATTTTGAATCGATGCGACCATCTTAGTCCTCAGGACTAGCAAACTTTCGAGCTCAGATAGAATTTCAGTCCTGTTTGTTGTTGTACGTGGATGTCTATGGGCTGCGACTACTTAATCAGATGGTTTGCATGCTCGTTTGCTACTCTACTTACATATAAAAAAATTGTTCGCTTCGCTTCTTATATAAAAATAACTACCTTATGTATGTATTTTTTTGCAGTGGTATCTTCTTGGTCGAACTGTAGTTATACTGCCTTAGAGATTATAAAGTACATAAGAATATATATAGTATATAGACTAAAGGGTAGACTTATTAAATATGTTAGGAGAGTTATGAGAACGGACCTCGTTCTAAGCTCGCTAAATGCTTTCGAAACATTCCTTTGATATAATATGAGAATATGACGTAACTTTATGTGGCGAGTCTGGAAAAGGCATTCTACGCTTCGTATAAGCCATTCGGGCAAGAAATTTTAACTAAGTAAATATATGGAATTACTGGAAACTTGCTTCATACATATTTTGTAACGTTACATTCCATGTTTCTTATTAAAAAATATCCTGAGCTCCATTTTAAAGAAAAGGACAGAATACCTTAAATTGACGACCGTTACAAGATTTTATTATATATGAACGTTGCTACTTCTGAGGACTGAGATGGTCGCCTCGCTTCAAAGTGTAGCCGGCAACCACACTTCTTCAAACACCGAAACACAAGAAATGCTTTACGGTGGATTATGAGGGTGGCGGTGGTACCTCCCCGGTCGGGCTATAGTTCTCCCACCTATAAAGACCTCCCACCTTAGATTGACTATTTCGGTTTGGGGACTTCGTTTTGATGAAAAAAATATTAATAAAGGAATACCTTAGATTACTTCGGTCTGCTACAGCAAAGTTCCGGGTTCGATCCCCGGTCGAATAAATATCTAAATTCTAAAAATAGATTTCTGTTCCGGGTCTTGGTGCAACATATGCGGTGAACCCTGAAGTAAATATCAGATGAACTGTATACTCGTTTGTTGTTTCAATTTCAAAAAAGGTTTTATTTATGTTTTATTATGTATTCAACTTTGGGAACACGATGTAACCGGTGCGAATTAGAAAAACGCTAATCATGAATACCCGTTGTATAGTGAAATGTATAAATTCCCAAATAATATTAGTTTAAAATCATAAGTTATCTATTTATTGGCTTATTAGTATACCGGTATATTTACTTAAGATCTAGGTTTTATACACCTCTGCACTATTCTATTTTTAAATTACCTGATTGAAATACTAATTAAAAGTAACCTCTTATATAGGATAAACCGGCTCGTTATAATTATTCGCGTCCCTGCGACCAGCGTGCGACAAACTTGCGACAAGTTGGTGTGTACCAAAGAAGTTGTTCCATCTTTGTTGAATAATTTGTTTTTTTTTTGTAATTAATAGTAATATTAGAATAATTTGGAACTATTATTATTATTACAAATGGTTATCTACTCTTAAGTCGACAGCAATTCGTATTTTTTCATTCAACATTTGAAATAAACGCTCCTTAGATTACTGATTGAAGGAAATGGTTATTGATAAAACGGTTGAAGTCATTCATCCATTTACGACGATAGCAAAATGTAACATTTTGAGAATACCTTTACATGAATTGTTGCAATAGTAGTTGTCCTAACGCATGCTCTAACAGTATTACGTTTTTTTTATATTTAAAAACTTAAACTCGATCACAAGTATAAAAATCATCTCCTCTAAAATCTTTTTTAAGATGTCACACTATTGTGGTAAATGGGCGAATAAAACTCACAACCAGTAAATCATCTAGTCAATCTGACAAAACCGACAAACAGACTTAGAATACTTAAATATACGATGTTCGGAGGTAAGTTACAATGTAATACTTTTATTCTCACCTTTCTATTCCGGCCTCGGTAAAAGGATCTGTATTGCAAATTGCAATACATGGTCTTAAATTATAACAATGAAATAATAATTGTGGTTTATAAGCCGCAATGTATTCATTTCTATGTCTTACCTTTTTGATTATTTGATACATGCTTTCGTAACCACACAACCATTTCACAGACAGACACAGAAATCAATACTAATTTTAAAGGTGGAAAAACTATATTTGACCGGAGAGGTACCACCGCTGCCCTCATAATTCGCCGTAAAGCATCACTTGTGTTTCGGTTGGAGAGGTGCCGTTGCCGGTTACATTTTAAAGCGAGGCGACCATCTTAGCCCTCAGAAGTAGCAACGCATCTACGTTCTATCTCTGATAGGATTTCGATCGTGCTATAGTTGTACGTAGATGTCTATGGGCTGCGACTCCTTAACATCAGGTGGCTTGCATGCTCGTATCCTACTCTTCTCACATAAAAATTAATATATTTACATAGATTGAAAGTCTTCGTTCTATCGTGCCAATCAAAACACTTTCAAAAACGACAAATGAAGTTTACAAGCGCTCCCGTCAGTATTTAATGGACACAGTTATAATTTAAAAACTTAAGATTGACTAAACAGTTAAAAAAGACTTTATCATAAAACAACATTGAAATAATTTTATCTGATCATTTTAAGAGGATTTAGTTAAAAGAATATCTATTAGAGGATAGGACCTAGCTCTGTGTGGTGACGTGACGTCACGCTGTTGGTTTAGTCGGTCGAACGACATTGCCGATATATAAGGGAAGTCAATCGATGTGTATCGCTTTTTGGTTCAATAAAAAACGTTTAGAGCATGATTTACGACTAATTACTCGATGGTTGTGTATCGAGAAATGTTGTGCGTAAATTAACATGCCTAATTAATCCTTTACAGATATTGTTTAGAGTTTAATTAATGAGAAAACACATCTAACACAAAATACCTTAACACATTCCCTGCGGCGTACTACTGCTGTGAATTGCGCGGCGCAACAAGACTGGGGCGGACATTACTTTTTTTTTATTGTGAAAGAGTAAGAAACGGGCATGCAGGTCACCTGATGTTAAGTGGTCACTGCAGCCCATGGACACCCACGTCCAATCTCAAATAGAACAGAGGTTCTATTTAAGGACGGATGCGGATGTGTTCCTACTCTTGAGGACTAAGATGGTCACCTCCAATAATGTGTACCCGGCAACTACACCTCCCCAACCGAAACACAATACATGAAGAACATGTTGCTTTACGGTGGGTTATATGGGTGGCGGTGGTGCCGCCCCGGGCGAGCTCTAACGGCTCTACCACCTGTCTTATACATGTTATAATATAGAAAATGATTTCCGTCAATGGAGCGTTAATATGTTTCAACCGACCTCTAAACTAAGCCAGTAACTTAGGTGTAGCAATTGAAGAGCGGACGAAACTAATCTCCCCTAATCTTCCTTTATTGGCAACCACCTTAACTATTACTTAACCTAATTTCGTCACTCTCGCCAACCATTGAAAGGTTCCCCTCGAACTCATGTATTTTATAGTAAAACTTGTAGTTATTAATGTCTGCGTATTTTTTTTTTGAGATGCACAAGTCGCGTTTTAATTTTTAAATGTTTTTTTTTGCCTCATTATAGATAGAAACCTTTAAAAAAATTCAATATTATTCAACCGGGCTTTTTTACTATAAACTGACAGATTTGTAGAAGGGTTGTAAGGTCGATTCTTGATAATATTATATATATAACCAGTGATGATAATAAAAATATTAATTCTGTGGCTGGATATCGAATTGGCTAATTAAATACATATCACATATCTCTATAGTCCTACGGAGACGAATTCTAATTCCTTTCAGTAAGCGTGCCGATGATCATCGAAATGCAAAAATAGCGACGATTGCAAAAATTGGTAAAAATGATTGTGACAGTGGTTTTTTACTAAGTCTACCTTGCTTTATGTAACGCTATCTACATAAATGTAAATGTAAAATTATTAACTGATTTGGCTCTTTATGTGTTCGTAATTGACAGAACAATGCTTATATGAAAGGAAAACGTCTAAAAATCACTCAGTTTATTTGGATATTTGGAAACTGTTAGGATTTTGATGGTATTTATAAATGATAATCTCAAAAAACAATGTGATAGTATGGTAGTTTTATTTTAAATGAATAAATTCACTTTGATAGTTCATAATTGGAAGAACAAAGCTTATGTGACAGAAAAATATTCGAAAATCACTAATAAATTTCATTTTGATATTTGGACAATGCACTTCTAAATTAATAAATAGCACCCGTGTAAAGCTAGAACTTTGATAAAAAATATAATATCTTCAACGTTGTAAGAATTGTTTATAACTATTGTCGTTTCAGTTGGTACAACTGACGTAGAGATAATGGCGACATTGCTAACTCCGACAAGTGAGTTGGTCCGACAACATCGCAACTGGCGACTGGTGAGCGTCTGTTGAAATGGAAATCACGCAGAACTTTGTCACTCTGTTCTAACATTTGCGAACAGTAATAGCAAGTTTTATCTGAAAAGTGGATACCGTTCGCTGACTTGTCGGATATGGGTAATCGGTATATGTACAGGTAGGAGAACTATAGTTCGATTGGGGAGGTATCACCGCCGCCCTCATAATCCGCCGTAAAGCATTACTTGTGTTTCGGTTGGAGAGGTTGACGACTACACTTTGAAGCGAGGCGACCGTCTCAGTCTTCAAGAGTAGCAACGTATCTGCGTTCGAGCTCAGATAGGATTTCAGTCTTGTTTGTCGTTGTACGTGGATATCTATAGGCTACGACTACTTAACACCAGGTGGTTTGCATGTTCGTTTGCTACTTTTTTCACATAAAAAAGGTAATTTGTCTTTCTTGCCCATCTTTATTAAATTAAATTATCTGTAATCTTCCCAAACTAAAAACAAGTTTAACTTCTAAATCCGTAACCTAAGTACAAGTCCTAACTTCTTAACATTAAAATCGCGGACTATATAATCACCATAAACAGACACATTTTTAGTAAAGATTAATATTTTGAACGTAATAAAAAAAATACAATTTCATTTTTCATATTTAACAATCTCTTTAATTTAACTTATTATCATTTTTTTTAATTATATTTTACTCAATTCCGACATAGTGTCCTCGACTTAATGGGGGCCTCAAAATACCGATACTGACGACCGAAAAGAGGAATTCAGTTTTAAGAGCTCTCAAAGGGTCAACTGAATTCCAATGTTTCTTTCACTGACTCAGTCACAGTTATATTTAAATAATGGTACATAAAAAAAAACCCAAATTATGTTTGGGTAGTGCACATCAAACGAATTATAAATGTTGATAAAAAACTTTACCAGAGCCTATTACTACGCTCCCGCCATCCGCCCACCTGTTTTGTTTGCTTAACACTTTCCCTGCGGCTACAACACTGCTGTGTAATTGTGGGCGCGACGCGCTTGCGGCTACACACCTGTGTTGTACGGACAAATTTGTATGGATTACGAGGGAACAAAAGTGCTGTTTTTACGTCGGCGCTACAAGATTGGGGGCGGACATTACTCTGTGTATTGTCTGTGTATTCGTAAATGATACACAGATGTTAAATAATACAATATTTCAGTAATTTGTCGGCGTATCTTCAGTCTAATCAAATAAGCTCCAGGTTAGGGCCGCCTCCCGCTGAACCGATCCTATGTCAAAGTATTAAAATCTTAGTAATAATTTCCATTAAAACTTCTATATTTAAATATGAATCGAGAAGTAGACGAAATTTAATTATTTTCAAACGATAAAGAAAATTTACCTATATTTATTTACCTGGCTATCGCACTTTATATTGGAGTCTCTTGAAAATAGACGTCGAATAATGACTTTAAAACGCTTACTTACATTATGCACCTTGAAAAAGATAAAAATTTTATGTCCAACCATTGTGCTACTTACTACTAATATTATAGATGTGTTTTTTTAAGATGTATATCTAAAATTTCATATTTGTCTATGTATCAGAGAAATATGGTTTACAGAACATTACAAAAATAATTGTTTAATGTTTTAGCTATATATTTATCATTTAGACAAGTATGATTTACATAAAATAATATATGTATATATATATATATATTATTTTATATAATGAAAGCCTAGCCTAAACAATCTAAAGGGAGTCCGAGCCCATGCGCCATGGTTTCAAGAACGATAGCTGCATTCGCGCGTTGAATAGCAATAGCAATTCTATACGCGAGTTATGAACCGGCTGTCTTGTCACCAACGGCGTCGATTAAACGTGATACTAATTGGTTGAAAATTATATTACAAATAAAATTGCCAGTGTTTTAGCAATAAACCTGATATGACCGTCGCGATGTTCCTACAACTCACTCACAGCCACGCCATAATCCCTTCGCAAAATGGAAATCTCACGGAACTTTGTCGCTCTAGCTGGAACATTTGTGAGAATACCTCAAAGAAAGTTTTATTCGAAAAGTGGATACTGTTGTTGACCCGTCCGAGTTAGAGAGGTTACGATTAACTATACACAATTTGTAAAAAACGGACGTTATTTTAAGGTATTCTTATCATACAATAATATAATATGTCATAAGTCAAAAAGCCTTAATACTCATTTTCGACTCTACCAACATAAACAAAATCTTTGGTGAATCACCTGTCAATAATCATTTAAACTTCATACTCGTTTGAGATTTTATCAACATGAATAAAACTTTGATACTTAGTCTGTCAAAAACCAGTTAACCATCATACTCGTTTGCGATTCTACCAACTCTCTCTCTCTCTCGCAGTCAGTTAGATAGATACCTAACGATGCTCGTTCGACTTTTGTATTGTTCCGCGATCGGCTTTGTTTTCTGAATGGAATTTTACCGGCCGCCGTCCGGCGGACCCGTCCGAGGGCCGAGACGACGTCGGAAAATTAGTTTTTGAAATAGTTTTCTTAAACCAGGTTTATACTGGAAGAGCTAGTTCAACCAATTTATTGGGCATAAAGAAAAAAATGGTATTTATAATGTAGAATAGAACTGTATTAAAATTATATTTAATCACTTACAATAATGTGTATATAATAATAGAATTACTCCTTCAGTAGTTGAAGTACTTTTTTGTATGAGAAGATGTAGCAAACGAGCATGCAAACTACCTGAGGGTAAGTAATCGCACCCCATAGACATCCATGTACAATCACAAATATGACTAAAACCCTATCTGAGCTCGAACATAGATGCGTTGCAACTCCTG
>DWON01011638.1:0-10074 GCA_018251015.1 Phocides pigmalion okeechobee
AGGGCAACCAGCAGTGCCGAGTTAACTAGACGGAGTTATAACTGATCTGTATGCATTGTGCTGTAACGCTGACCGTTCGGAAAAACGATTAAGTAAATTATCTGAGTTAGCAATGTGATAATGTTAGGCAACACATCAGTATTATACACCACATATTAGTGCATGTTATGTATGGTAACTAGTCCGTCGCATTTGGAGCATGTTTGTTCGTATGCTTTTGTTTTTTTATTTTCATGAGGAATAATAAAATATCGATATAGATATTTTATTTTAAACCAGCCCAGTAACTTAAAATATTTAACGATTTTTTTTAAATTAATTAAGTAGTGCTGAATAGGACATGTGGTTTGTAAGAATATAAATATTGCGTATGTATTGTAATGGCACTCTGTCTTATGGCTACGTAAGTATCTACATAATGTATGTAGTACTTATTTACATGCGTTCGTAGAACGATACAACAATTCCAATCTTAGAGTGTTTATTATGATCAAAGATGAAGTAACCAAATAATTTCCTAATACGTAATACTTTTTGCACAGCTATCCAAATCTACATGAGCGTTCTTATATGGGAGATTTGGTTCGATTAAAGGCATGTGTGTTTATGGAGTTATTTGGTTATTTTATCCAAGATTACAATACATATGAATATTAGACTGATGTGTAAAATGAAATGTGATATTTAGATGGGTTAACTATTTAGTAACAGTTGTTACGAGTGAAACAAATGTTTACATTTAAAATATTTATATTTAATTAACTTAATGCACAAAACATTGAAGCTGCGAAGAGATTCAAATTTAGTGTCCTTTGTCATTGCACCAATTTTTTACAGAGTTGTAGATGTAGACGTACGTACATAAGTTTTATGCTGGACATAAATTCGTGTTACTATTCCAATAATTAATAAATGTTAAAATGAAATATTGGCGTTTTATTACCATATGTAGTTATGGGTATTTTCACCTAATTTTCCTTAAAATGTTTTACTAATATGAATATATATATGAATAGGTATTCAAAATTTTGGTAATGACAGTTATTTTTGAAACTACTGTTATGGTTTGTGTAATTGGCGATAAGTAGTGTTACAGAAGTGATTATAAATTTATTATTACGCAGTTCTATACAACAATATGAATAGTTAACGAGAATGCAGATACGACAGATACGCGTACTTAACTTGCATTACGCTAACAGTATTCGAGAACAATATACCTAATACGTATTCGTTACCAGAATATTATAGAAAAATTACTTAGAACAGGTCATAAATATTCAAATAATATGAATTTATTTTCATCAATTTATAAATTTATTATACAGCCATTAAATTGTGAACATGAACCACGTGAATAACTTGATTGACAGGTGCTTCTAGAATTATTAAAAATAATCCTTCATTTGTGGTACTCTATAAATGACTATGGAAACATTACTATGGTACCAAATATTAGGTGCAATTTATTCTTAAATGAATAAGATAATTATGTGTATACTTTTATTAGGAAACATGTGCACTGTGTTTTCAGCCATTAATTATAAGAGAATCTTTAAATATTTTTTGAAGACAGAAGTTAGGTTTTACCCACTACTGATCTTCTTTCCCATTAGCTTCTGTGGTTCTACCACACATTCACATTATATATTTTCTTCGTAGAATAGATCTTGTTCATCACATTTATCGGGCAGACATACAAAGAATTCTATCAAATTCATAATAGGCCCCCGCGAGAAAGGATTTTGGTAGCGACCTCTTTTGTCCCTTAGATACGGATATCTTTTGTAGTTAAACATCTCGTTGGTAGTTAAGTTCATGCAAGCATGTAAGATCTGTAATTTTAAATAATTGATCAGTAACTAATATATTTTTCTGGTTTCATAATAAGTAGGTTTAAGCAGTAAGTACAACTTATAATAGTGCTTAATATATAAATGTAAGTAATATTATTCTATATACTAAATCTTATATTTTCCATCTACTAAAAGAGTTTCTACAAAGAGATGTACGTAACGCATCTGTAAACGACTTTAGGCACTGTTTGAGGTCGTGAATGGATTGTCATGAGTTAAAGAAACCACTTACCATAAGATGATCTGCATGTTGTTTTCTACTCGTCTAACATTAGAAAAAATGTCACGTCAAATTTTAAATGTAGTCAAAAATCTTACCGAAGTGCAGGTAAGGATCCAGCCGAGCGCACAGAACGTGATAGCTTCCAGAAGTCCAAGAACGTACAAGAGCCCAAAACCTTCTAGCACGAGGCAGTAACACGCGAAGTAGATCGACAGAGTGCAGTTGATAGCGACGCTCATTACGAATAAAAAGAACCACATTCGATTCCGCACGCCAATACAATTGTAGATAAATGGACAATGGTGGTCAAAGTACGCCACGCATCGCTTACAAATTCTGCAGTGTTTGGCCCTGTTTGAGAAAATATGATTAGTTAATAGATAAACTTGCTACTGCTTGTATCTTACTATATAATATCTGGTAGTAACTATTTTTATATCTCAATATTGGGCACGTGTCTTTCCCCACAACGTATTGATGGAGACTTTTCTCTGTAACCTAAATAAATATAGATAATTTGTATCAATTCAATTGATAAGTAAGAAGAGTGTAAGTCCGTTTGGGGAGGTACCATTACCGCATTCATAGTCCGTCGAGAAATAACTGAGTTTTCGTTAGAGAAGTATGGTTGTCGGCTATAGTTGCAAATGAGGCAACCAAAGGAGTAACAATGTATTTATGTACTGCCTTCAATACGATTTCATTTCTGATGGAAGCCAGATGTTGAAGTCTTTGGATTTGAGCGAATATTTGACATCAGATGATCTGATTTTTCGTTTGTTATCCTACTAACTAAAAAATAAATTCTAGGCTCATGTCAACTTAGCCCAGGACTAATCATTTAAAAAGACAATAGAAAACCGTTGACTCATTGTATTGGTGCAATATAGGGAAGCTTTACGTTCAGATCTTAAAAGAACAATGGATGGATTTATATCTTACCTCAAAGGCCTCAGACATCGACATGTATGACACAATCTAGAAAGTATAACGTTTCTCTTCTTCCATTTATCGTAATACGGTATTTGCCTGATAGCTCTGTAGTACGTCTCGGAGTTTTGAGGGATGTAGCCGGGGTCGCGCCGGTTTGCAATTACCCAGCTGAGCCACATTATACCATTCCAGTACAAGAAAAAGTAGTGGGAGAGACGTAAAGTATTCCATGTTAATGGTATGCACTGCAAGTAAAATAAGACAAAGGAATTTAGTACAATTAAAAACCTCCTTCCTTTGTTAGGTCGGTTATTATATATTAGAAAAACTGAATCTTTAAATTTAAAATGACGTGCGTAAGTTTCTGAATCTTCTTAAGCACCAACTGTAGATTATCCCAAAAATAATGTGTTAAGACGCTAAAATATTACATAATACAATAATAGAGTTTTTTCGTTCGTCTACCACAAAATATCATCATAACCCTAAATTAACTGGTATAAGCAAATAAACATCAAGTTATTATTAAGCATAAGGAAAAAAGTATGTTTATTTACCCGTAAAATGTACATCGGATATCCCCATAAAAGGACGGATCCCAAGAAAAACAAAAGGGGTCCTTTAGACTGACCAGCGCCTCCAAACAACATGGCCCAGAGTTCCGACAGTGGGGGCATCCAATGAGATTTACGTTTCATCTCCTTCTGCAGGAGTTTAACAACCTCTGCATGGCGATGACTTTGCGCGAGCATCAACGGAGTTTTGCCATTTTTATCGCGAGGTTCCAACTCTGCTTTCACCTAAAAATGATATATATAGGTATATTTTTGCTTATATATTATTTTAACGAAAAAATGATATATCGTATCTACATATAATTAGGTACTTAAACGATTAGAAGTATGTATCTTGGTAAGAACACGGTTTCTCATACGCAGCTCCCTGGTTCGTTTCCTTAGCGCCATGGCTTTTTAATTAGCTAAGTGGGTATTGGAGATTAATTTTCTCTTTAAAGGCATAATCATTCAGTCAATAATCAGATAAGGACATTAAGAGCATTTCAGTTTAAGGGCGAAAAAATATCGAAAGAAGAAAGTGTGCCTGAAAGTCCCAATAAAGATAAAGGTTTGTGAAGACGTATCAATTCGCCCTTGGCCGGCATACGAAGTAATAGCCGAACTCTAATCATTCTGAGAAAACACCTGTGCGCAGTAGTGAAAAATTGGACAGCGATCACCTATCAACAGCAACATTGTCATTGTAACATTTACCTTCTCACAAAGTAATCTTACACATGTAAGATTACCAGACAGACATGCCAAGTGCAAGGGCGTCGACCCGAAGTTGTCAGTACAATGTAGGGGCACACCGGAGTATATAAGTAGACGAACTAAATCCGCATGCCCCTTGTACGCTGCCCAATGTAGAGCTGTGTCCCCATTTATATCAGACAGTCTAGTAGCCGCTCCCATGCCGAGAAGATACGCCGCTGTTGCGGTTTTTCCGTACATACAGGCCGTCATTAGAGGTGTTAAACCTGCATTAAAATTTGTAAAAGGATTAAAAGCTCGCTTTATTCTGCCATAATATATTTCGAAAGAGTTCCGAGTTTTTGTCCGTGACTTTTAACTCTCGGTAAACCAAAAGGGCGCTCAAAGCCAATGAACTGATTTAACATTGTAACTTTAAAGTGTATGTAAATACCTTATAATGAAATGGAATTTGAATTTATATGTAATGTTATGATATTTTAAAATACCTATTCGTATACAAAGTTGTGTCAAATTCCTAAGTCGTCGCATTTGTCTAATTGCCTTTCTATACCAAAACACTCATTAGATAACGTAAAACAATATGTGTAAAAAATATATGTTATGATATTTTAAAATACCTATTCGTATAGAAAGTTGTGTCAACTTTCCTAAGCCGTCGCATTTGTCTAATTGCCTTTGTGTACCAAGACACTCATTAGATAGCGTAAAACAATATGTGTAAAAAATATTAAAATTAATTAATAGAATTAATTACATGCCAATCTTGCAATTATATTATTTAGGGCATTTAGGCTGGGCGGTTGTAAATATAACACCTTTAAAGTCGGCAGCGTTCACAGCTACGCCGGATTGCAACAGAACCTGCACCACTGATGCATGTCCCTTTCTGCAAGCCCAGTGAATAGGCCGTGGACCCTTAAAAAGAAAATATTTATTTTGATACACATCTATATACCAGAACGACGACCTACACGATGAGTTCGTTGTACGTAAGCCTGTTTAGTTAAATTAAATGATTAAATTATACACGCATATCATGCGCTTTGATTAAATATTCAAATTTACGCGAAAACATTACAGATACTTTTTTTAGCTAACTTTAACGTCATTGACTTTTTACATACAATAAAACTTGAAATATTGAAAAAATAGTTACATATTTCAGTTATTAAAGAATTAAAACTAATGACCATAATTATTTATCGTAAACCAATCATACCCACGATTACGATCATATACAATTTATAAGTAAACGGGATATGACAGATATATTATGGAATTAATAGTGATATATCACTGCAACCCTCTACCAAATAAGACTACAAAAAGAAAGTTTCTTTCGAATTGTTTGGCGATGCGATAACCAACAAAATTGAAAAATTATGAATGAAGACTTTGTTTTATTAACGATTCTATTGATACTAAGTATAATGATAAAAAAAAGAAAACCAGTAAATATTTAAAGTATAAATAAGATTCACTTCAGAGCATTATACATAGATACATATAAAATATGAAATAAACTTGTTTCATCACCTTGTGCCGTTACATATAGATTGACATACATTAACCAATGATTATATATACAAAAAAGAAAATAAACTTTTTATTAACTGCAGAAATATACATATTTGTTAACGGAGTTCATTATTACCATAAGTAACGTTAAAGTAATTATTTATTTATAGTTTTTCACCTGCGTGCCTAAACAAGAGAGATCAATAGGTGCGCCTCGCTCTATAAGGTAGCGCATGACAGCCACGCACCCGTCCAACGCTGCCCAGTGCGCCGGAGTGTACCCATGTTGGTCTCGAGCACTCAGGATCTCCACTCCAAGTTTTTCAACCAGTCGCTCGATTTCTGATACTTCACTGGAAGATCATAAGTTTAATCGTAACTAATGTTCCAACATTTCGTGAATCTTAATTGTTTCGTTAATCTAGACAGACGTCAAAAATTAAGTTTACCCATGGTTCTTAGTACTTTTACGTTTATACTATTGCAAATATTCTATGATTTATTCCATGAGCTGTAGTAGCCATATAATATTTGGCAAAAAATGTTATTTCTATGTATGTGTATACATTATTTATTTCTATGAAATGATAGACATATAAAGTTTCATTTAGATACCTACCTACCACACATATTACATATATACATAGCTACCCAAGTATAAACGTTTTGAACCCATTCCATTCCCCATATTCTTACTTATACTTACTCGAACTAGAATAAATAGGTACAACAATAATTAATTTTTGATTATTTCACATCAACCTTCAGTCATCTGTTAGGAAGTCAGGTTGTAATCACTATATAATCGTTGACACTGAATGAAAAGTTCTTTTCGCCCTTCCCCTTCTGCTGTAATGAAAGTGATCTCTACTAAGCCTTAATACCGGCTATTAGTTAGTATTATTCATTTACCCAGATCGAACAGCTTCAAAGATGAGTTGGTAGAAGTCGGAGTGATGGCCGAGGTTGGTAGTGATGCGGGGCTGAGCCGCAGGGGCGTCTGGGGACATGGGCGAACATGGAGGCAGAGCCTCCTCCGCCGCCATAGTGCATGGGGGCGGCTGCGGCAGCGCCCATACGCCGCGCGCCGCCCCCGGACTCGGATATACCTGCATACATAAATATTAAACATTTTTTAACAACATAAAATACCCTAAAAGTAATTATAATAAAAGTAAAACCAAAACAATCTATAGTGTTACCGTGCCCTTGCGGCATGGTGCCAAGAACTCTAAATGAAATTCCAAAATGAGGTATAAACTAACATTTCTTTTCCCTAATCAAACACATACACGTAATAAGACCCCCATCAAACTATGAACGCTAAACTCGTTCAGCTTTTGCCCTCTGTATCTAGCCTTATCGAAAAAAGTACTGTAGTTTTTGTCCAAGTCCCTGCCTTAACACGTTGAACGCCTATCGGACAATGTTGTCCGACAACATCTCAACATTGTCCGACATGGCGTTCAACGTGTTAATATATTCATATAATTTGTTTTATAATCCGTTTCCCATTTACCTAATTAATTTTATTTTTGCAAAATACCTACTTTGTACGTACCTGCATAATTTTAATTAAATTAATTATCAGTACTTTGTGTAAATCAGGTTTAAAAAAAATACAATAAAATTACCTTAATTAACAATTACAAGCGCTTGACAAAACTTGATATCAATTAATTTATACGTGCCATATTAACCTTGTTTACCATAATGTCAATAATAGATTCTACTATTTAATATATTACATAGTAATCGCCAATGAAATGTTGTAACAAAATAGGTACAGGTGTAAATAGTATTGAAAATGACATAATTTGCTGTGGGTTTATTAAAGGGGGGGAGAGAGGGGTCCGTTACACACTCGTCTTTGAGCATTACAAAAAGAAACTAATTTACATTTTGTATCCGTCACTTGTGTAATTTCTATTTGAATATGGCAGGCGTATAGAACATTGTTTTTTCTGCGCAATATTAGGGTAAAAATTGTTAATCATTTAGAATATTTTAAACTTTGAACCTTTCTGCTTTCCCCAAATCAAGGCTAAACCCATGTTACGGAATCTGAAAATTAAAGTATTCCTGAACATTTACCTTGCTACTCACGGCGAGGCCGACGCCTCCCGCCACTGCAGAACCTTCACTTTCCGCCACCGCCACTTTACCAAATCAATAACACGATTTTAAATCCTTTCAAGTCTTTAAATTTGTATACTCCTCTGAAAAGGATAGCATAAAGCAATAAGCAAGTTACAGCTCCTACGACATAATGATATCATATCGATCCTGCTGAAACGAGAACGCTACGAGCATGCGCCTGAAGACTCATAACTTCCAAATGTACTTTAAGTCTTTAAAATATTTATTCTGTTCAAGAAGCAGTATTTATACGATGAATAATTATACTGTTAAAACTACAATTCAATTTAAATAATAAATATTTATATGTTCTCTTGTATGTCTTATAGGAAGTAACATGCCATCCATGTAAGTTCCTTACACAAATAGAATTATGATTAGATAAGTAAAGGTTCCTGAAACACAAGGAAGCAAAAAAAATTGATAGTGAATGATTAAGGCAACCGTAAATCTTACACCTATATTAAATTACCTAAAGTTAAATAATTTTGCGACCAGGAAGACCAACAATTTTTTGTTGATTCCCGTTTTTGTTTCCGAACCAATATATTACATACGTATTAGTGTCTAGGTGGGTGATTATTTCTTAGTCAATAGATATCAAAACCTTTAGTATTTTTTTCTGAATATTCTATAATTAATGCAACTGGTGATAAGATCTTTTGGGATGAGGTATAAATGTATATGGCGTAACGCTTTATATATCATTATACTCTTTGGCGCAACTGCAAACGACGTGACGTTTTGTCATGACATCATGCTCTCTCACCGTCAAAAAGTAGAGAAGATTAATTTTGTGAATAAATTCTTATAAGAATAATAATTATTGGTATTTTTTATTTAATTATTCATTCTTCAAATAACAAAATCTTATTTAACGTCTGCGGGAGATCCTATGACCATTACAGAAAAAAATATGCATGAGATACCTACACAAATGTGTTAAATATGAAAATAGTACCAACTTGTACTTGCAAATTTATAGGAATATTTAATGAAATTGAAAAGTTAAAGTATAACTAAAATATATAGAGCCGATTGCCTATTATTCTAGTATGATTAATCTAACACTATTGCGATCGACCAATGGTTGCTTTTAGGTATTTAGATATACTGCCAAGTTGTAAAAGTCATGATGTGTATCATGATATTTTGATTAAAAATTAATAGAACCACAGAAAAACAATTTTAAGCGGCGAGTTTAAGACCTCAATGCGGCTCCATCTGTTGAACTGATTTTAAAACTATACCATAACCTTATCGCCAATCACCTAAGCGTCCTTTTGTATATTGATATAATGTCACGCCGCTAGATGGAGTTACTTATTTTCAGAAAATGATTTACGTACCACCTAAACAGACTTGGAAAATAAAATATTATCTAGACGTAAAATTTTATACAAATAGTTATTTATGTATGTATTAGTACGTTATATATGTATGAGTAAATATATGTAAGTATAAACTACATTTATATAAAAGAAGTGCTCGTAAACAGACAAAAATTGTCCTCCATTACTAGAATATCTACTTATGAGGCACCTTAACAATAAATAAATGAAACTTAAATAGCTTTGTAAATATGAAACTACATGCAATGCTTATATAACAGCTTTTTCGTGATAACTCCACAAATGTTTATTTTGTATGTGACATCATGCACTACGTAAGAAAAATGATAAAATTATAAAAAAATAAGCGGTAATCATCTTGGTATTTAATAAATTGATACGGATATAGGAGCGTTAATGTATATGAAATTTAGGCAATGATGTATATAGTCTTTCTGGAAAGTAATTCTCAGTTCGCATAGGCAAGTACAGGAGTAATTTTGAAAAATTGTAAAATGGCATTAAAGTATCTATCATAAAAACTTCACAAATAACTTACATAGAATTTGGAGAAAAAAAGTAAGAAAGAAATAGTTACATATAGACCTTTACGTCTTTCTATTTACCGAATTTGATTCTAGGATTTCAGGAAGCACCCTCGAGATTTTGATGATTATCCACGAGTGATGAAATCTATTCATTCAATGTTAAACTACGAAATATACGCAAATGACACCTATATTTTATGAGACTGCTAATATTATATCCTGAGAATTCGAGCTTCCCAGTGTTATCCAGGC
>DWON01011639.1:0-10073 GCA_018251015.1 Phocides pigmalion okeechobee
ACCTTCAACGAATAACTAAAAATAATAAATTTAAGGATTTATTGAACATAATTATTAACAAAGTAACAGTCTGTCAATAAAAAACAGACATGATAAATTGATAGATTCAAGACATCATTTAGCAAAAGTTTTATAAGTGAGTTAGTATATGTATGTATGTGTGATTGATTTGTATGTGTGTGAATAATGTATATGTATGTATAGTGTGTGTGTGTGTGTGTTTGTGTGTGTATGTGTAATTTCAGGGTTGCGAGTGTGTGTCTTGTTTAGGTAACGAATGAACGCGTATATTTAATTCCCAAATATTAGAGCTTTAGAATCGTCATATGTAAGACTAAGTAGAAAGTTGGTAATTTTGATTTTACAATCCCGATACGTGAGCGAATAAATATTTATCATTTTGTTGACTTGATACCTAAAATATATGTATAAATATAAAATTTATATTTTTTTCTAAATTTAAAAATATACCGTACGAATTACGTTCAACGAGTAATATAACCTAAAACATGCGTTTGTTTTTTTTCTAAATTTAAGTTATATTTTAAAATATTACGATTGCAAGTCAACGCAGGAACGCGGCTAACGTTCTTGGTACCATGCCGCGTTGACACGGACTCCCTTTTGATTGCTCAGGTTAGGTTTTTATTATAATTCGTTGTAAGATTTTCATTATTGAAATTAAAATGTAAATAAATATATTATAAATCTTCTAAATCATTTTAGAAGAAGAATCTTCAAAGATTTGTGTATGTTTGTAATTACTTTCCTCTAAACTTGTCGATCTGATCGGTGCACCTGCATGGTTCTTTTCGAAAGATGGAATTTGCAGCTAGCGCTCAATTGCTTACAGTTTTTTTTTTGGCTTGGTTCCCATCCCTTATCAATATCTAGAAGTTCTAACTCCAAGGTGTCGACTCACTGTTGTGAACTAGAAAGTGATCACTCGGTTATCGGATAGTGTTATCGGGAGACAAAACAATGTTTTTGCGATACTGGATGCGATGGTGGTCACCGCTGCCATATAATCTATGCCATGCTCGTTTGCTATTTAATTAAAAAGTAATTAAAATAAACTGGATCAATACAAACGATTACATTTAGAAACTGCTGCAAGTAAATTTCGTTTATAACAAATGTTTTTTATGCGAGAAGTGTAGCAAACGAGCATGCGAACCACCTGATGTTTAGTATTCGCAGCCCATAGACATTCACGTACAATCACAAATACAATTGAAATCCTATCTGAGTTCGAACGTAAATACGTTGCTACTAATGAGGACTACGGTGATCGCTTCGCTTCAATGTAGCCGGTGACCGCGCCTCTCCAAGCAAAACACAAGTAATACTTTACGGCGGATTATGAGAGCGCCGGTGGTACCTCCCCGGTCAAACCATAGTTCTCCCACCTTTAAAATGATTGGTGATGATGAATTGAATGAAATGTCAAAATCAAATTTTCTGTGAGAACATATCTGCCCACGAGATTATATTTGAACTATTCGCCGGAGATGAAACACTTGCTAATAGTAGAGAAATAAGAAGATGAACATAGCCGGAAGTCTATATAACTCACTAATTGGGCTCGCAATTTTGTATTCCTTTCTGAATTTTTACTAAGTCTATGAGAGTTCATTAAAACTTTGTACTGTATCTACATTTAACTTGGGGGTGGCCTTGTTCTGCTTTGATATCAGTATCAAGTTAAGCTTTGAGAATCATGGTGTATCCACACATCTGTGAATGCTCGGAGCCTATGTAGTCGTCTTTTGTCGTTCGTTTTGTGATCATTGTAACATTGATACGTCGTTGTAAATTTCGTGATTATTTTATAAGATGTAATTTATGTATGTGTGGAATGAAGAATGAAAGAAGCCATACCGTCGCTAACAAGCTAAGCAAATGTACATGCCATTTGCTGGCGTGAAGTAAGTTTTGCGTTTCGATGATTGCCGACTCACGTCTGACAACTAAGAGAGTTCTCTGGAGTAGCATGTACGACCCGCTTAAGATGGGAGTCATGTTCTACATGGAGCTGTGTGTAGATGTACACAGGCGGTAATGACAACTTACCAGTAGAATGCAAACTCGTTTACTGTTTCCATTTTATAAAAGAAGATCGATGTTAACATTATACATATAGACACAAGAATGATACAATACAATGCCATTGTGATGCAGAGTCAGAATGCGTAATACGTCAACTGTCAACATGCGTCTACCGGCTACAAGTAGGTAATTAAAAATTATATATTAATCCGAAAACGAAGATTCCGGTTTTTCAATCGGGAACCGAACCCCCTGAGTTAAAGGCCACTCCAAAGTTCCGGAAATATGAATCCTTGGCACCTGAAACTTTTTGAAGTTACGTATAAGAAATTCATTTACTTGCTTTAAAGATTATCGTGATGAAAGCAACATTCCTGAGTATTCTCCATAAAATGTTCAAAGGTCTGTGAAATCTATCAAGCCACATTAGACGAACGTGTCGGAGTATAGCCTAATGCTTCCCATTTTGAGAACAGTCCCATGCACAGCAGTGGTAACAGTTTTAGTAGTAATATCTCAGGTAAATTATTTAAAGTTAAAAAATATTATCTCTATAATAGTGTGATTCGACAACTTTCATGACACTATGCCTGCGTATAATTCTGCGATGCAAAGAAGCCAAGTTCTATCTTCGATCAGGCAAATAACTAAATAATTATTACAGATATCTGTAGGTACTGCGTATGGATATTTATATAGATATTCAACATCGTATAACACGAAGTTCATAGTAAACGATTTCTTCTTTTCGAGTGTGATAAAAGCTTTTTGATATTTTAGAAAATTCAATGTACATATAAGAAAATGATGCCACATGGGCACGGACTCCCTTTAGATTGTTTAGGTTGGGCTTATATTATAATTAATTTTAATATTTTCATCATTGTATTCGTATCCAATAAATATAAGAAAATGATGCGAAATATTGGACTTAAATAACATATCACATATATGTATTGTATCTATTTAATTAAAGACTTTCGAAATTGAAACCAAATGAATCCGTCATCGCTAAAGAACGCGGTTTAATATCAATATTCTATATATTGAACATTTTGCTGTGAATACAAACGTATATCATTATTTAAGGTTCTATTTTCAAAATAGAAGTTCGTCAATTTTCATATTATATTTAAACATGAATATGATGCTCTTTGTGTAAATGGTAAACTCAATTTGCAAGCTTTACTTCATAAGGGATTAAAGTAATACATGAAAAGGTCTCATAATAAATATTTGGTCATTTTGTTCACAAAGCACTAAAATTCCTGATGTCATTAAATTTACGTAAACATTTTACGACAGAATTATTCATCATGTAAATTATGAAATACGGTAATATTCCTGAAATAATAACTTTGCTGTACCATAACAAAATGACGCTTAGTGATATAAAATCATACAAAAGCGCTGTTTGTAGAATTCTATAAAAAATATACCATCTGCGAAATCATAGCTCTCAATCTCAAATGCAATCATTGACCACTGTATGTTTAGCCATAATACATATGCCAGTATTCACTATTCAATCAAACGAATAACCTTTTTGTTAAAAGATAGTTTTTAAATTACGCACAAACCACCAAATTGATTACAAATGTAATTAATTATCAGATGAATTGCAATATTTCAGTTATTTTTACTTTTACGTAAGAAGAGCAGCAAACGATCATGAATGTCACCTGATATTCTGTGGTCGGTACAGCTCTTGAACATCCACATATAATTCCAAACAGAATTAAGTGTTATAGGTCGAACGCATGCCTTGCCACTTCTAATGAATGATATAGTCTGCTAAATGCAGCAGGCTACTGACCTCTTTAACCGAAACACAAATGTTGCTTTACGATGGATCTTAAGAGCGGAATTGTTACCTCCTCGATCAAGCTATGGCGCTTCGACCGGTTAAGATTCAAGTGTTTTATCTCGTCTATTGAGTTCTTTCGTTTATAACCTACATGGGGCTGACGTTATTCGCTTATTCTCATTTATCACAAAAACAATCTATAAATAAACAAACATTGGAATCCGTAGCAAGTATTTACACATTTGCGTCACATTGTTAGTTGCGTGCCTAGCTCGCGATTTACGGCTCAATAGCACAACTTAGATAAGGTGCTGCTAAGTGATTGTCGGCACTCGCAACAATCGTAATTACTCCAAACTGCTATCTCACGCCGCACGCGATCTGCTTCATTGTACAACAGTTTGTGATAATTGCTTGAAGACAGCTAAAGTTTTTCTTTCATTTTTAATGTGTACTAGTGCTCTATTGACCGAGTTTTTAAGTGTCTCTTGACCCGAATATATTTAATTAGTTTACACTAACATCGACGTTCATAGAATTGCGGTAAAGTTTAATAAAAATAATAAGTAGGATTAAGCAGTTTTACAACAAATATAGATATTTTGTGTTACAAATTAATCTTACGTGAACGAATATTAATTACAGACATGGCGTACGATAACCTTACATGTTATATAACAATATTATTGTTTGTTTCCTGGAATGGAACATATAAAATCAATTTCTTTTTAGATTTATAAAGTATTTTTAATACTAAACGAAGAAAACGAAACAAAAGCGCGGATCGCTCCGGGTCTTGTGTAGATAATAAATGGTAAACTACTTAAGACGTGGGGTACGGTCAATAGCTGGATGGGTGACCACTAAAGGCTATATTTAGAGACACGTTCGTGCTTCAGAAGACACGATTAGTTATCAGTCGATAAGTGACGAACGTTAAAGCTTATCGAAGGCAATATAGACGGAATAAAATTATTCGTCAGATGGCTTAACCGCTAATCCGTTTCCATTGGTACGCATTGGAGCTGTGTGGTGTAGAATGCACTAAGTTTCCGCTAATTATGGAAATAGAGCCATATCTAGTTACAGTATGAAAGAGTCGCTGCTAAAATAACTAATTCAATATATGAAGTAAGTCATATCGTAAAATATTCACATAACAATTGGACGGTGAATTTGACGAGTTTGATCGTTGGCAGACCGTCCTGTCAAACCTCCCTACAGATCGACCTTTGAACATGTTACATGTCAATGTGTCAACAGATATTACGAAGAGATATTTCGGTGTATTGTTGTTGTTTACAAGTATATTGGCTCAAGAGAATAGAATGTTATTGATGGACCAATCAAAAGACCTACTATGTACATCTAGAATATTTCATATATATTTGTATTGTAATAACCTAAAGGTTTCTACAATTTACCTGACCATAAATACCATTTCCAATGATATGATTATTCTGAGAAATTGTCTTAGTTATAAGCCTTAATTTAAAATTTTTAGAGACTTCTTAGCAGGAAAGTTGTAATTCCAAATTCTTCATTCTCCAAATTTCATATAAATTATGTGATAGATTCAAAATCGAATACTATACGTGATATGAAATAACTATTAAAAATCCCGTTTACTTGAATAGGATACATTCATTTTGGGTAATGAAAAAAATACACATTCAGTTTACAGATTTGGTAAATTTATAAATACTACTTTTGTAAGTGCAAATCGATATTATCTAATAAGTATATAATATAATATGTATTATATAATAGTATGTAATATAATATGTATTATATACTTATTAGACAAACGTCTTAGACTTCAAGAGTAGCAATGCATTTACAACCTCAACTATGACTTCATCCCGTTTGGGGTCACTGATCTGATCGTTCGTTTACTATTAAAATAAAAATTAATAAAAAACTTGTCAGCGTCATGTTTATTTATTACGTATAATTTACTCTTTAAATAATTAACTATTATGAAAGTTACTTCGACATATTACTTTCACATTATTCATAAGTCTATAACGTTACATTTTATGTACATTGTCTCTTATATTCCATGACATATTATGTAAATGGGAAAGTAAGTTTATGTAAGGCTACGATAATTTCAAAAAAATATCTGACACAATACAACCTTACGTCACTTTGCATTAGATTAATAACCTTCCGCCCAGCCTATAAAAGTCTATTTTTGGATATCTACAAACTTGGATATCTTCTACTAAAAATGTGTATCGTAAAACATTGCGCTGAACATGGATTAAACATTCTTCAATAATAAGTAGTAATGGATAATAAACACTTCCACCGAACCTATTTTTGCCTTATAACACCAGTATGAAACGCTGATGTGATTTCGCTGTGGTACTGATTGGTATGAAAAATGGGAGGAGTCACAACAGAGGTAAACTTATAAGAAGCTTTCTGACTTCATCCTTACTCATCTATGACAGAGCTGCATTATACTTCAGTACTATTTGAGGTTTAGTACAGATGTCCTTAAGTGGTGGTGACCGATTACTATGATGCGGACCATGTGCTTGCTTACTACTTCCATACTATTAATATGACAACGCAAAAAAAATCTCCTAATTGGCTTCCATGTTGGCATATGGAAGTAATATCATCTACTTCTGCCTTATAACAATACAAAATAATAACGTCTGTTAGTTCTGTTCTGTAAAAAGCAAACATTTACAGAGGTAGTAATGTATTTATAACTTTCTCGTCTTTTATCTGGAGCATATGATAGGTGAATTTGTACGCACAGCAGAAAGTGTATAAGAAAACAAAAATATACATACACATGTTTAAGATACAGTTCATATTTCTACTGACAATGTTTATCTATAATCTTTATTGCTACTTTCTTGTACTTTGTCTTATTCTGGTTATGCATAAAATATAGATTGAAGCCACATGGACTTGGCAATGCACAAGGAGCTGGTACGGTCTGAAATGATATTTGAAAAGAGATAATTTATGTAAACTTCTTGACTTTATTTTCTCTATGAAATATAGCCAAAATAAAATTGTTCCTTTTATTATTTAAGCTTTAGAGTATACATAGTTATGGAAGTAAATATGTCGGATAAGTTTATGCTCTCCACAAATATGAATTGATGCAACGTGTACTCCTCCTCCACTGGAAACTGGACACCTCCAAAACTGGAACACAGAAAGGGCTCCAGGCATATTTGATAATAGTAATGCGTGATACTATTAACCATATGTATTTCCGTTCCCACATTACGTATCCATTATCAGAATATCTTAATGATATCAAACTCTACACAATCGTCTAGTTTATAATGATACAAACATTATTAAAAATTCGAGGATTCTTTTTGGAATCTCCATTTCCAACGTTATTAATAAGTCAACATTATATAATCGTGTTAAAAATAAAATTGAATATCAAAACATCATAATAACAAACAAAAAAGTTGAACCCACACAAAGGTTTTGGAACCGTGTGTTGTTCCAATCAAAATGGTAATTTCTATGCCTGTAGCAGTCTATATATAGGTAATCGATGTTAGACCTTATTTTCAACGATTTTATTTCAATATTTCATTCTTACTAAGAGATCGTATTAAATTTAAGACAGACTTTTGTGAAGTTATGGTGTACTTTAAGTTTTCTAATAATAGTTTCTATCACCGTTACAGGAAATGACAATTGATTTCCAATACGTACATCATTTTCAAAAAACAATATATAAAAACAATAAATAATAACACTCGTAAATTTTGGGCGGTTCTTTAGAAAGATATCAAAAAGGGCACGAAAAGGTTACATGTCATTCAATTGACTATTGACATACAAAATACATTAGACACAGGACACGATACAGTAGTTTACGTAAACGAAATCACACACAGATACAATCTATCACAGAAGCGTACTCTACTTCCTACCTGCCGTTCTTTATCTTGTTTCGTTACAGCCACTCTATGCATAAAACAGCGATTGGAGTCCGTAGACTTGGCACTGTCTGAAATGATATTTGGAGAGATGCGATAACTTGGATGAACTGCTCCTTTCTGTACTCGCTGAAATATGGCAATGCTCTTACTAGTAAACAACTGCAACTTCATAGATGCAGTATAACACTCCAGTAAATTTTATGAATTATATGAAATATTTGTTTATATAACAGGATTGTAAGGTGTCATGCGAACTCCGAAGATGTTTTTATTAAATCTTATCTGAGCTACTTCCGAGATCATTGAAAAAATAAAAAATGATTTAGGCTTTATGATTTATAATATGCTAAAATCATTCGATGAATGTGTCTATAAAAACAATATTAGGTTTCATGTATTTAATTTTTATGTAGAAGCATCCGCTCTATAGGCATTACAATGACCATTTCAGTGCCGCTCTCTATTTAAATCCAACTAACCTAATCAATCTGTCAAAAAAGAAATATCAGATTTTATACAAAATCCACACTTTTGTAGTTATGTGTATTTCGCACATACAAACACGAGTTCATACATATCGTCATAAACAAGACTTTGATATAAATTAACACATATTTTATACATTAATTATCTCTATACATTGTACTACATTACAATAATAATTTAGTTACTAACCTACTTAATACTACTGCTACGTATTAAAATACTGTTAAACTAATACAAAAAAACTCATTTGTTAAATTGGCATTTTCATTGTAATCTCCTGTATATTATCCTAGTATTAATATAAAAAAGGAATATATTAGTCGAAAATTAGAAATTATTTTAAAACTAAGTAGGTTAACGTTAAATAAAATTTTTACTTATCTAGAAATACTAACGTAGACTGTAGATACCGTGACCGATAATCTGCCGTTTCATAGCGGCTATTCACCAATTAGGTACAGGTCTATAAAACGCTGGTTTCCTCTGAGGCTTGACGATTACCCTCAACTTTATGGAGAGGAATTCGCAAACTGTGTCGACGTTTACATTCCTAATATTGAATATTGATGGGTGCTACGTTTATTACAAATATTTTCTTAGAATTATGTATTCATTGTATACGTTTAACTGGAATTTGAAATGAAATTTAACATTGGTACAATTCATAAAGCATTACGGGAGCAAAAAAAAACATTATTTAATATCAATATATAAAAATATTTTATTTTTTAACAACACCAACTTTCTATTATAACTATTTCATTTTTTAATAACAGCTACTTTTGAAGACTAAGATGGTCGCCTCATAAGTTAGTAAGATCGGTGTGACGGTCGTACTTGCATAGTTGAACTGCATAGTTTTACTACCTGCAAAAGTATGTACGAAACGCATATTTATTATTAGTCCAACAGGGACATAAAATATGTTTCTGCATGTGAGTATAAAAGAGGTAATTTTATGACAAACAGTTTTTTTTTTTTGACAGAAAATCGAACAAAAATACCAGCTGCCTTATGTTAAGTAATCGTTGGAGCCCGTAGACAACACTAGTATTGAGAACTGAGATGAAGTCCTCGCTTTTATGTGTATCCAGCAATCGTACCTCAATTATGAAGGGGGCCGTGGTATGCCGCCAGATCAACTCATCAAAATAACCATCTATTTTAGTGTTTAACCAAATGTTGACGTAAAACATTTATAATAATAATATGTTCAATATATTAGTATAAATATTTAAATCAATTTTACATCGTACAAATTATTAACCAACATAAGTCCAATGTTGGAGTAACAACATTGTGGGCCTTAATTAGTTACATGGGATTAAATAACTCATTAATAATAAATGGACGTATTTAGTGAAACTCCTATTAAATAAATTAATAGCTTACTGCGATATACAAATAGAGTATGAATATTTTATTAAATCGTATAAGTTAATCCAAATTAACCTTCCATTAGACAATAACGCTTTCTGCACCTATAATCTATACATGTAATAAAACTAACTGATCGTTGTCTGTACTTGGCAAATATATTTATAAATTCATAATGACACGCCTTTATTTACGCAAGAGAACCCAAAACAATGGTCACCTGATGTTAAGTGGTCACTGCAGCCCATGGACAACCACGTCCAATCTCAAATAGAACACAAGTTCAATTTAAGGATGGACGCGGATGCGTTCCTACTCTTAAGGACTAAGATGGTCGCCTTTAATAATGTGTATCCGGCAACCACACCTCCCCAAGCGAAACACAATACATGAAGAACATGTTGCTTTACGGCGGGTTA
>DWON01011640.1:0-10073 GCA_018251015.1 Phocides pigmalion okeechobee
CAGCCCGGATAGAAACGAAGGAGCCTGTTTACACCTACATCCAGTTCCAACAAAGACGAATTTTTATTTTTTATTTTTTATTGTCGAGTTCAGTTACAGATATTTATATGTGGCACATGTCTCTTACCATCTTACTAAGAATATTACATGCTCATTTGATAAACGATCATTACTCCAATTTAGCATTCATCTTAAACTATTTTTACAAATTATAAAAATATTTTTCATCTATTGACGAGAAATATTTCCTTAAAATTTACGTATACTTACAAAATAATGATTCATGAATGTTTTTCTGTCTATCAATCAATCAAATTAGGCGTTTACACAAAAATAGTGTTAACAACGTGTCGTTTGTTCGTTTGTACAAGAGTAATGACGAAACAAGTGACGAGCGTGACGAAAAGCCGTTCCATGCTGTCACGTCACTGGGAATAATGCCAAGACTGCAGAATGGTGTTGAGTGAAGGTCTGACAGTGACATGACATTGTATGACACTTTAAATAAACATTTGTCACTAGCAAGCAATGATTAGAACCGTCTTTTTAATTTGAAAGAAGCAGACGAGCGGGCAGCGAGCGTTTTATTCCTCAGGTGCAGCAAATTTCATAATAGTATACCGTTAGTAATCTGATTGTGGTGGCACCTTGTAGAAGTCGACTGGGGAAATACCATTACATTAATTGCAGAGGTTCGCGTTAAATCTTAAGTAAATCTTGCTGATTAATTCAGAACTTCTTCTGCAATTCTTACGGTTCGGTGAAAACGTGAACTTACTGGCTAATCGACTAAAATTAGGACTCCCGTTTTGTATTGAGTTAGATACAAATATCCATTAACGGTAGAGGTCACTTCCTATAATGTGGACTACATAATCGTTTGCTATTCCCGTTTCATAAAAAGTTCAATCATTTCCGGGTCAGTGTTTATAAATAGCTGACCGCAAATTGGATGAAAGTCCTATTGAGTTCGATGACAACTGGGTTGCTGACTTCTATATTGGAGGGCATATTTCAGTATTTCTCGTGACCTATTGAATCGATTTAAGGACATTTATCAGTATTTCATGATACCTTGAATGATTGAATGAGTCTCAAATTAAAATACAGCAACCTACTAGATTCCTGATCTGCAAAAATATTAATAATTCATAGTTATCTGTATCCCATATAATTTTAAACTGTCCTCGCGGAATATATATGTTTAAAAATTTAACGGATCCTACCATTTTTTATACGTTTTAAAATGTAATGGATACAACGATTTTTAGTTATTCGAACCAGTTGCATAACTTGTGCATCGTTGTAATGTAGACATGCGCGCGATCCATGCAACTGGTTCGACATATCGGCAATTAAAAATTGTTAATCGTAACTACCCATTACGTTGTAAAATGTATCCGCATCCCATTTACAAACAAGAAAAGCTTCAAAACTGCAATTTTATTAGCAAACAGACAAATGGTAAAGAAATTTATATCATTTTAAAGACGATGCGCATTTGAGTTTAAAGCGAATTGAAAATCTTGTAACTGACATTTGTTCTAAGTGACATCTTGACTGGAATTTCTTTTTCCTTCAATATTAAAATTTCAAAGGAAATATTTTAGATGTATAGGAATTGACCTGGAAAGTACCATCTCCACATGCATTTATAGCCTCAAGAAGAAGCTCGCTCCCTGGGGAGCTTTTGGGTTACCGTCTACTCTAACTTTTTTATGTGAGAACGGTAGCAAACGAGCATGTAAACCACCTGCTGTTAAGTAGTCGTAACCCATAGGCATCCACGTACAGCCACAAACACGATTGAAATCCTATCTGAGCTGGAACGTAGATACGTTGCTACTCCTGAGTACTGAGATGCTCGCCTCACTTAAAGTATAGCCGGCAACCGCACCTCTTCAACCGAAACACAAGTAATGCTTTACGGCGGATTTGGTGGTACCTCCCCGATCGAACTTTAGTTCTACCTACCACTACTACCACCACCACCAGACTACCAGATCACTACCAGCGGACTACCAGAAGTTTGACTACACAACCCAACCCATGGCAAAATTGACGACGACCACCTCTGTCAATTTAATCAATTGGACTGCGCTATTCAAATATTTTATTTTGACAATTTCAAAGTATATCATTTACTCATACATACAAACTCTTTATTAAATTAAAAATATAAAATTGTACGCGGGTTTCAAACAATTACCCTCAAATAAACCTTTGAGAAAGTCTAAAAGCAATCCTCTTTGATTGAAATAAGTTGTTCGTGTATAAACGGCTTCATATTGAAAATAATGTCTTAGACTTCGAATTACAATGGCTTCCGTGAGATTAATTTCGTACTGAAAAGACTTGAAACGGTAAAAAGTACTTATGTATGTAAAGTACTTCTCTACATTAAACGATGTTATATTTTGTATAGTAAATAAAACCTTACATATTCAGCACGTTACGAATTTAAAACTTACAAACGGTTTTTTTTTTCATTATTTTCTTTCCAATCTACAAATAATTACATAGAGTAGTGCGATTGTTACTTACTATATAGTTCAACTTCGAAGATATGACTGTTACCATCATTATCCGCTGTGAAGCAATTCTTATTGTTAAGTAAGAGACGTGTGATAGTCTGCTATTGTTATAAGCGAAAGGACTTTACTATGGTTTTTAGGAATAGGAATATTCTTCTTTTTTAAAAAAATAGCACATAAATAGTCGAGTAGCACAGATCGAAACCTGTCTGTGACAATATCAGTCGATTTTGTATCCAAATGGCTTTAATGCGTAGTAATTATGATTGCAAACTGTAATGGTCGCGGACGGTTCCGATTTGTTCTACACAAATCACTTATTTATAAAAAATTGTATGCACACGACGTTCATGTCTACAATTGGCAGTCATACCAGGAGGACACCAGGCGCAGGCCAGCAGAAGACGTCAGTTCATTTTAGGGTTGGATGAGTCAAGTTATTGTTTTAAGTTAAGTTACTTTAAGACGAAAATATTATGTCCCAATTACTTTTAAGTTATAAAGTGGAATAATGTAGAAAATTTCGAGATAAAGATCTTAGAAAAGATTTTAAAGTAAGACAGATTTCAAGGAGACATGTTGTTTATTTTAAAGATATAAAATTATGTTGTATATTTTAGAGACAAAATATTTTCACTTATTTTATCTTTGAATTGCTAAGCGGCTTAACTCACGTGTGTTGCGAGACAGCTATACTAGATTCGGACCTTTACGAGCTGAGATCCTGTCTTGAGCATAAAGTTCGCAAAGGGAATTGAATACATGAACAAGGAAAACATGCGAGTTATTTGTCATTTTTTTATATGAAAGAGTAAGAAACGGGCATTCAGGCCACCTAATGTTAAGTGGTCACTACAGCCCATGGACAACCACGTCTAATCTCAAATAGAACAGAAGTTCTATTTAAGGATGGACGCGGATGCGTTCCTACTGTTAAGGACTAAGATGGTCGCCTCCAATAATGTGTATCCGACAACCACCGCCCCAACCGATACACAATACATGAAGAACATGTCGCTTTACGGCGGGCTATGAGGGTGGCGGTGATGCCGCATGCCGCCCCGGGCAAGCTGTAACGGCGTTTACACTTACACGTACAGCTTACAATTATTTTATTTACATAACATTTTATCGTTATTAAATATTTTTTCACCTTCGATACTACCTTGGCAGGTTTTTTTTACCTTGAATTGATCCCCTAGAAGACCTAACGCTCCTTTTAGTTACAATGTTTACCTTTGTTATGGAATGAACTAAAGTATAAATATTTGGGCGCTGAAATGGAAAAAAAAATAAATTTAATACCGTTGTCGAAACCGTAACCAAAGAAGGAAGTACGAGTACATCTATTCTATACATATAATAAAATTGTAACTGATTGTTGTCTGTACATGGCAAATAAATTAAAAAAACCATAATGATGTGTTTATACACGCAAGAGTCTGTTTCTCTGTATGTTTGTGCACGCTAATCTCAGAAGCGGCTTCTCCGATTTGAATGCAGTCTTCAGAATTATATTGTGATAGGCTTCACTTAACATTTAATGGTTTTCATTAAAATAGGTTAACAAATAAAGAAGTTATGTCAATTTATGTCAATCATCAGCGACGAAGTCTTGGACACAGCTAGTGAGAAATATAATTCTTAATTTGAGAGCAATTTTATTTATAGCGTAATTGGAAAAATAATTTTCTCAGTAAAATCAAAGTCGGAAATATTTGAAATACACTTAGAAATTATGAAAAGATGTTGGAAAAGTCAGAAGTATCAATTAGTAATGGGATTTTCAAGATAAAATGTAGGTAAATCAAATAAATCTTTGACCGGATTTTGTACTAAATGAAAATTAAAAATATGATTTGTATTTCTTTCATATTCGTAAAGATATTAATTGATTTGTATGTTTTGTCAATATTTAAAGAAAAATTAACATAATAGACATATAAATCAATTTATTCACATATATTCGTACTAGTTGTACATACATAAATTCATAAATATTATATATATTATCAATGCATTAAAATAATACAAATTGTGTATGTAAACTACCACAGGTAGCTTTTGTATTTCGTGAATATGCCTATTAAACCTATGATTATTTCCACGTAACTAAATATTAAAAGGAGAGGAGGTACCTAAAAGATTTTTAAAGCAGTAAAATCTAGTAGTACGATACCGGTCTCTCACATAGGACTCTAAAATACTCATCGAATCTCTGGCACATGTAATTTTTCAAAATTATGTACGTATTAGAAAGAAATCTTAAACGGCGAAGGAAAACATAATGAAGACATCCACATTTCTGAGAGTTCTCAATATAATTCTTCACGTGTTTTAAAATCCGCGATTTAGCACCGATTTTGGCCTAACTCTTTATTCTTAGTACCTAGTACTATTATGGTACTATATTTTTTAATTGTTAATTAAATAAATAATAAGTAATTTCTACTACTAACAGGTATAAGTGTATTTTTACTAACAAATTGATCCTTCTTAATGTTAATGTAAATTAATAAATTAATTTGAATTTGAATTTAAAACAGTATTGGATAGATGATGACACAACTTTTCATATATCGATACTGAGTTGCAAATGACCCGTCATTACAAACGACCATTTTGTTTTGATCGATTTTTTTAAACTACGTCACGACTAAATGATTATTTGTTTAACGGAACTGCGATTACCTTCGTTTCCGTTTAACTTGCCAAGTTCCAATGTTTCCGGGCTTGTCACTGACAAATTACTTTTACCCGGTGTTTGGTTACTTTATTATTTTCAAAAAAGCTAAGAAAATTCAAGTTTTGCTCGGACTTTGTTTTAATACGTGAATGAAGTGGAAACAATAAAGTACGATTTGTCATTCAAAACTTCTTTTTTATTATATAAAAATAGCGAATGTGCATGCTGGCTATTGATGGTAAATAATCTCTGCATTGGATTATTTTACGGGAGAAGAGTAACTAATAGAGCGTGCAGTCTAACGTTAAATTGTCATTGTAGCCATGCCTTAGAAAACTCCCGTATAAGACTGACGTCATATCTGAGGTGATACCGAGATTATTGCTATGATGTCGTTTACTACTCATGAGAACTAAGATGGCCGCATCGCTTCTAAATGTAGACCCGATATCAAATGTAACTAATATAATCGAACTAATTTCTATGCTTGTATATACTATTTACTGTTACTCTAAGAGTCTATGGGTGCTCTATTACAGTAAAAGGCCGAGGCTTATTTTTTACCTCGGATCTTGGAAAAAGGTTAAGAAATAATATATAGTTGTAGACATCTACTCTTCCGGAAAGGCAAACTTATACAGGCAACATTAAACAAGATTTAAAACCTATTTTTGTCTTACTTAAAGCAATATTATTAAGCCTTTAACAAACGAAATACTGCTACAGATAATATTACTGATTCTCATAGAAATATCTTTTGTAATATAAAAGCTTTCGACATTCTTAATGTTTACTCTGTTATTATGGATATTGATGTGTAGATATTTACATTTTATCTAAAGATACAATATTAGACGATGCGTAATGTTATCGTAGATCGAATATCCTAATAGTTATTGTTGGAAATATTGAATCGTATTGAGGTTATCGAGATAATTATTGTAAGTATAGTATTGTTGGGATACTAGATATTCGCGATGTTGTGGCTTTCGTAGTCACTGTTACATCTGTTGCCGCTTGCTTATTTATACATATAATAAAACTGTAACTGATCGTTGTCTGTATGTGGCAAATATATTTAAAAAATCATAATGGGGTGCCTTTATATACGTAAGATAACCCAAAACATTATTTTTATTTTTTCTGTTTGTCTGTATATTTGTGCACGCTAATCTCAGAAATGACTTAACCGATTTGAATGCAGTTTTCAGGATTATATTGTTGACAGCTTCATCGCTACATAACATCAGGTGGTACATGATCATACTATCTCCACAAAAAAACTTCAACCACACATCGGTCACTCACCCCACATGAATCGTTTCCCTTTTTTACACTTAGTTCAAAGAAAAAACGAATAGATGTTATTCTTTACAACAAATATTTCCTTTATATTTATGTTTCAAAGAAACTTTTAATTGTCCCTTTTCGTGTTCGTAAATTTAATAACAGTTGTTATCTTAAAGACGCCTGTCCCAAATGAATATTTATTTTCGTACCTCCAACACCGAACCGAAGTTAGGAACTAATTATATTTTTGATTTAGTATTTGAGAGTATTAAAAGTTTATCTGATGTACGAATAAGCTTAATAGAGATTTGTATTATAGTTATTAATAAGAAATTTACTTTTTGGTTGTATGGGATGTATGACATAGCTTGTGTAGATCATAAACAAAGTTAAGGATCGTCGGGCGTGCTCGGAAGTTGGATATGGTCGCTAGTGATCAATTTAATACCTATTTCTGCATTTCAAAAAGCCCATCAACGCTGTTGGTAATCTGTCGCCGTAGTTATGAAAGAAGGAAGTAAAAGAAGGAAGAGAAGATCGAAGGGTGGTATTAAAATATCCGTCAATGGGGTGGGCCACTAACCCATATGACCATCAATACTTATATCTTAATCATTAAGGGTTGAAGGTATTGGTAAGGCAGAAACATTTCCATGCAATGTATCTGTTTCTCAGGAATACCAACGCACTTATGGCTGACCTCAAATAAAACGGAGCGGTTTCCGAGTACACTTTGTAGCGAGACAAGCATCTTATTTCTCAGGAGTAGTGGCATAAAACAGGACTTCAATCCTCTTTGAGGTCAGATGCGGTTATCCAAACTATAGCAATCACTTAACATTAGGTGAACAGTCGTATTCTTCTGGAATAAAAAAGAAGATTTTATTTGGTACTCATAACACCAATTGCACGACAATAATCACTTATCATTAGACGGCATATACGTTTGCTTGAATATATATAAAAAATAAAAAGCCCTTTACGAAAATAGTATGTTAACATGGTGACAACGCCGGCGTCATCCTTCGAACCGCTTATCTTCCATTATCGTTATCAAGCAATGACGCACGCAGACACCTCCACTAATTTATATATACCTACGAGTACTACTTTATCCCTACTACTTACACCATCATCAACTAATTATGTCGTTGTCATCAGTACAAGGGTCTTAGGAATAAAACAGTTGAGCACAGAAAATTTATAGCATAGAAAAATGAAAAGTAAGTTTAAATGTAAAGATCATGTCATGTAAGAACAAATAACGTAGTATAGTAAAATTTTGAATTGAGTCCTCGTTACTTGAGCAAAAGGGTTATTAATATTATCATTATTATAGCTCACAATATGTTGGCTTCGGAAAGATTTTTCTATGTTGAAAAACTAAGAAAGGAACTTGCCGTCCGCACTGTGTTAAATGGTCGACTGCATTCCACATTCAACCTAAAACACGACCATGTTCTGTTAAAGTCGTGCATGATGGTTACTTGGGTTACTTGGGTTACTTGGGTAGATGGGTTACTTTTCCTGGGGACTGGGATGGTCGCCTCGCATATAAGCGTAACCGGCTACCGCGCCTCTTCACCCAAACACAAGGTAAAGCTAAAGTAAAAATACATATGTACATATGTACCTTGACATCTCATAAAGCAACACATCACTCAATAATATATATTGTACCTTTATATTGTAAAAAATCTAATGATTTTTTTTTAGGAAATTTGAAACAACCACTCGCATGTACATGTGAAGATTTTATAAAGAAACAATTAAAAATACGGCTTCAAAATTGTATTTTTAGTAAGTCACGCTTTTAAAATATTCTATAATACAAAACATTTTATATGCTATACATTAAAAAGTAAATTAATTCAAAATCAAACTAAAATATTTTTAAAAATTTTAATTACCGAATCACTCTGAAGGAGCGATAACCATACATATTATGGAATTGGACATATTTTTTGTTTCTTTGTTTCTATATAATATATAGAAACAAAGAAACAAAAAATAACTAGTTTGTGATATCTTTAAACACCGCCTTAAAATTACATAAACACTGTTACCCACGAAATCCAGAATATTTCTCGATATTTATTACGAAATGGATAAATAAACAAATTAAATTCCAACAAAACAATCTGCTTACAATTGAATCTAAATTGAGTTTAGCTCGTTTTAATGAATTAATGCGCAACAAGGTCGTATCAATAACAGGGCTAAAGTTCAGTTATTGTCATCATTGAAGAGTTAACGGGATTCGATTAAGGTTTTATGTGTGAAGATTAGCAAACGAACATGCAAGCTACCTGAAGTTCTGTCTACGTACGTGGTAGCGTTGCTATTCGTAACGACTGACAAAGTCGCCCTGCTTTGAGCGTAGATGATAACCTCTCCAACCGAAACACAAGTACTACTTTAAAGCGGATTACGAGAGCGGCGGTGGTATCTCCCCGGTCGAACTATACTTTTACCATCTGTCAATGTTAGACTCATAATACTTAATCAAACATTGTAGACTTTTTTCTAAATTATTAAATTTACAGAATTTTCATTCAAACCAAAAAAGTCGGGTTATACAATTCTAGCTTCTCGTACGGGATGTCCTTGATTCGTATTCCCGGCACGTATTATTAATTTGAAGTTATGTGCATTATAGAAACTAATTATCACTGGCTTTAACGTTAAATGTAACGATGAAACCAGCTTGTCTGATATTTTTAAAAAAACTTCTCAAAAAGTTCAATAAAGTCACGTTCAATAAAGTCTACCAATCCGCACTTTGGTAACGTGTTGGGTAGTTGATAGATGGCCCAATCCTTTTTATTTTGACTAACACTACGATGGTCAAGTACAGATGTAGCCCAGTAACGTGACAATGAGGGTATTCTTTTAATCAGACATTTTACTCTTCTCATACCGTGTCGAGCTTCACGTGTTTTTCTGATAAAATCTAAAATCGATGACTTGTTGTTAGTCGAAAAACACGTCATATCTCATACGACTACCTGTATGACGTATGCTCAGCTAAACAACAGATTATCTACAGGCGACGTTAATAAGCAATGCTGGTTTTACATTTGATTGGGCCAAGGAGAAATGGTGTGTTACTGTGAAGTTTCTTTTATGAATTTTAAGTGGAAAAACTCATTGTTTCTATGTCTTTTTATTTTTATTGGATTAAAGTAGTCGCCGTGAGAGTCCCGGCTTAGAATAGACTACTCTGTCTCCTCCTGTGGATGTCGTAAGGGGCGACGAAGGAATACTAAGTAGATACTTTCTTGTATCTACTTTAATCTATTACTATGTTTCACATCTACTGCGCTCGCCATCCCGCCTTCCCTGCGTGGCGGTTATGGAACCCTCCAAAGTTAACCCTCAAAAATTAAAGAAACGGCCCTGCTATTCCTGGTTACGGTAGCGGCCATGGTAACGGCAAGGCAGGGGATACTAGGAATCTTCGTTTGCATATCCCATGCCATGCCATGCCCACACCTAAATTCTCTACCTTTGCATTTCGTACCTTCGCTGTTCGTGATGTTGAAAAAAGTATACTTGCAATT
>DWON01011641.1:0-10073 GCA_018251015.1 Phocides pigmalion okeechobee
CCCCGCCGTAAAGCAACATGTTCTTCATGTATTGTGTTTCGGTTGAGGAGGTGTGGTTGCCGGATACACATTATTGGTGGCGACCATCTTAGTCCTCAAGAGTAGGAACGCATCCACGTCCATCCTTAAATAGAACTTCTGTTCTATTTGACATTGGGCGTGGTTGTCCATGGGTTGTCCATGCAGTGACCACTTAACACCTAGTAGGCTGCATGCCCGTTTCTTACTCTTTCACAAAAAAAAAACTACAGCGTAGAGTAGACAAATTCATAGAGCATCAAATTGCAATAGGCCAATTTAATAAAATTTATTGATACGTTTCACCTCGCTGCGGGACACGGCTCCCAGTTGTATGAATATTTAATAACTTGTTTTACTTGGACAGCTAACGCTTAATTTTCTTATAGGAAATATGAAAATATTACGCCGAATTCAGGATTATAATTCTCTATAAAAAAATTTCAATTTCATTTTAATTCTATAACTTGGCAAAGGCTAGGGGTTGAACGCCAAGGATAGGACAACTTTTACCACGGAGTTGTATTGTATATATATACGTTGTGTTACTCTATGGAGTAATAAGACGAAATTTGTAATCTACCAATTATACTTAAAAGATTATTCTCTCTAACATGTTTAATTCTTGTTCGCAATAAAAGAGCTAATTAGGACTTCATTTGGCCACCGCTGGTAATTACATTAATTCTAATTAAGGAGAAAAATCGTGTTTCTAAATTAATCAATGCATAATCAACGTCTGTTTCGTGCACATTTTTACATATCCGTATTATTCCGTACGTAAGCAGAGGCACCCGGCCGCCTGTATACGAGTATATGTAGTTAAAATATACTGTAACTTTATACTTATTTTGGAAACGATGTAATCTTAGAAGATTATAATATATGTACACGCAAAAGGATTTTTCATCTGGCAAAAAACAGACAACTGCCACTTTTTTAGTTAATAAAAAATATTTTTATCCTGCACACCTCCACACGATTTCTAGGATTGTACCCTTTCCGACGGCGAACTGTTGAACGATCGGCAAAAAACGGCAATGACGGTTCAATAAGCGGCGGCCGCACAATACGTCGTGCGTTTTAGTACTTTTTTCGGAAATCATCAAATTTTTTGCTTCTCCTGTCTGCTCCTCGTCTCGCAATATTTGAATGCTGCACCGACGCAAATCCTCTTCATCCGCGACGGCCGGATGATCCGCAGGTACTGCGCGTTCCCACGACGTGCTGCGTCTGTCTTTGTAGTCCAACGATAGAAATGTCACTGTCAGTACGCCTGACAGGTACTTATGGAGTTTCATAAGGTACATCGATGTACCCACTTTTAATAATAGTCGGTATCGCGCAGGACATATTTCGTAGCTCGTCTACGCTTTTCGTAGACCTACGAATAAAGAATTGACGCAGAGTTAACTAATTAATATGGTATTTATTTCGTATTATTAGTATTTATTCAATTAGAGGGAGCATATTTAAATTTAAATGTATGGTATCAAATGTATAAGAAAA
The DNA here is from genome assembly GCA_018251015.1 of Phocides pigmalion okeechobee. NCBI lineage: Eukaryota > Metazoa > Arthropoda > Insecta > Lepidoptera > Hesperiidae > Phocides > Phocides pigmalion. The sequence continues at coordinate 1,528 of DWON01011641.1, forward strand.
ATTAAGTTTCTTTTAATTGATATGTATCTAACTTTTTACATAAACAATTATTGAAATAAAGTTTTTTGTAAGAACTATGGGTACGTAATTACTATTATTAAAATGGAAGGTTTCTACCATTTTAACTTCGGGCTAAGTCTCGTGGAAGACGATTAAGTACGGGCGCGTGCGGCGTCGCGGATTAGCGCCTCCTTACGAGAAGGCGTGTGCGGCTTGCGACGGGACACCGCGCTTTACTTGTAATACTATGTTGTAGGCACATCGATGTCACTACGTTTACACATGACGATACGAGTTTTGCCCTATCAAAAAGAATATCGTCAAAGACAAAGAAACACTTACTTGCATTATACCTTAATTATCCGTTATATTTAATTTAAAAAAAACGCAAATATCGGAAATTACAATTGCTTTAAACGTTGTTAAAACTCGACGCTTTACTTCTGATATAAACACTATCAACATTTTGTAATCCTCGGATCGTCGTCGTAGTCGTAAAATAGGAAAGTTGACCTCGAGATGGCGTTACAACGTGCGTCCTCGCGCAGTCCTACGATTATCGTGATCCGATTAATCGGCGTCCGCTAATGAGCTGATCCCGTTACCGCCCGCGTCAGCGCCATGACCGCAATCCTATTGCGGGTGATATCAATATCATGTTCAAATTAATTAAGTACATTTAATACAATCGATAAAGACGCGTGCAATCTTACTGATTTTTAATCAATGCAATCAATAGTCAACCGCAACACGGGACACGAAACTACACGTTAATTTTATTAGACGTTAAGGACTATTTATTATAGAAAAATATTTATAAATTATGTATACGTATTATAGCTATCCTTAGAAATATTTTCATATATTTGTATCGTACATCAGCAAAACAACATTAACATAAATTCGGTTTGTTTCAGAAGAGTCGGGTGACCTAATCAAGTCGCCTTCGCCGCCGCCCAGTCACGGTAAGCTATACTATACTAAGACTAGTCATGCACCTGACATTGAAGTCGTTGTGGTTTATCTTCCGAGGCACCACGGCAACAACTACTATTTGTTACAGCTTGTAAGCGAGACGTCCTAAGTTAGGAGGAGTAGTGGTACAATTCGGCCTGACCTTATGTGGGACTATAATTTTATTTCGAATTGATTACAAATGTCTACGAGTGACAGTGACCGCTTGAAGGTGGGCCGCAAGCTAGTTTGCTATGAAAAAGTCTTGTTAAATCATAACTGACACCTGACGCTCTCGGTTCTGTCTCTGCGCGCGATATCTATGCATCATTTTAGTAATTTACATTATTTATAAATAAAATTGAAGCGTGTAACAATAATTTAGACAAAGCATTTTAAGCCATGCCATACAAGTAATTTATAACTTTTTCATCTGTCTGATTGGATGTTTGAGCCAATTTATAAAAAAAACCTGGCCATTTTTTGCAAAAACATCGTAACATTTCTTCAGTTTTAAATATAACGGAGTTTAATTAATAGTTAATAAAAATATTTCATATGTGAATATATTTGCAGACTCTGCATACAATGAAAGAGCAATAGTGAAATTACAAATTTCTTCTTACAAGTACTAACTACTAAGGCGGTCGATTAATTGGGATCACACTGATTACATTAATGTTGTAGTTCAATAAATTGAGCGCTACGAGTCGCATTATTTTCCTCGTACGAAGTAATAAACACTTGATTTGCATACTTCATTCAAACGAGTCGGTTTAATAACAGGTAACAAAAAGTGGTACTCTGGAACAATTACCCTTGTATACCGGATTAATACATTTGAATTATATAAAATTATACATCGTCGTAACATAAAATTGTGCTTGAATGTCTTCATACCGAGAAATATAGGCAGTCTAACAATAGTTCGACCTGGGAAACATCATCGTCAGCCCCACAATCCATTTAACAATACTTGTATGGCGGCCCGAGAGGTTGGGTTGCCGGACCACCATCTAAGTCTACATGTGTCACAACGCACCACCACGTATCACCACGTATGGGTGTCCATGGGCTACAGCCGTCAGCGGCCTACACTCTTATTTTCTGCTAATGTAACAAAAATAAAGTATTAAAATATCTCTCACCGAAACACTAAAGTCTTAGAAGCAATATTTCCAACCATTCCATTGTGTAGATTTCATAATAATAAACGAGGTATAGTCTTTAGCGATTACGTCGTTAATCTTTTACATACTAAAATAACTTTATTCAACTCATTAGTTCGTAGCAAACTCGAATTCGCATCCGTGGTTTGGAATCCTAAGTATATAACTCACTTACAACCAATCGAGAAATTGCAGAAATCCTTTACTAGATATTTAGAGTTTCACACTATTGACATTTCTCATAAGGCTACCTACGACCTCAGGCTAAAGCATTATAGATTGATGTCGCTTCACAATCGCCGCAAACTGCTGGATATAATATTTCTCAAGAAGACCTTGTGTGGAGAAACAAACTACAATGAAATATTACATGGTTTAAATATAAACATGCCCTACAAATACCCACGACAACCCATCACCAATATTTTTTATGTGCCAGTATGCATATCTAACGTCCTCAAACACTCCCCTTTACCACGAACGTGCTCTGAGTACAATCGACTAGGTGCTTAAGAAAAATTGCCGCACATCTCTGTTTATCTACCTGTTTATCTACCTGTTTTGTATCTTATTTATAATATTTTTCTTTTTTATATAAATTGGTAATAATTGTCATTTACGTTTTCTTTTTAATTATTCAGTTTTGTATCATTTTCTCTTAGCGTACTTGATATGCATCCCAATTCATTTTTTATATATATTATAAAATAACGTGTAACAAATAAAATAACAACCACGTTTTGATTGGAGAACGTTGTACGCATCCGTAATTGGCATGCACACCAGTTCTTGTCTAGAATAAGTTAATTGTAAAAATGTTTGTGTGTGATGCTGTCGATGTGTCAAAATAAAATAAATAGAATAAATAAATAAATCTTTCCCCTGGGTGTAAACAACCTGGATGTGAGACAGATGTCGAGGTCGCAGCAAGTCGGCGCGCCCCGCCGGCGCACGCGTCGCGAAAGGATTGTCCGCACGCTTCAAAGCAAAAAATCTCCACCCTTTAACTCGAGGAAGTCATTTAGGAACACCTCGCGTTTTTTGTATGTGTGACATTATTGTTACGAGCACGTGTCGCGAGTCCAGGTGAAAGGAACAGTGGAGAAACATTCCTTTTCTTTTGCAATGAATCTTAGAAGGGTTGATACCCTTATGATTAACTGACGTGCTCGTTTTCATTACTTTATAAAAACGACACTGCCACCTTTATTTATATTTATTATTCTTTTATTGCCTATTTTTAATATTCACTGTGAATGATTATATTTTAGATTTAGTAAATTATTATATAGCAACAAAGAGACGTTGTGTCAAGTAATAAATTAACAAAAGCGATATAAAAATTTAATTTGAAGCCTATATAGACATTATACCGACACTCAATTAGAAGTAATGTAATACTCACGTTAAAATAATAAATAAAAAGTTTTTTATTGTATTTTAACTTATTTTATATTTCAAAACGTACATATTACGTGTAATTATAGAAATCAAGCTATGTAATCGTCTGTTTCCTAAATTACAATACGTTTTTTGTATTCCCCATTTACATATTCGTACATCAAAACATCTAAGCAAATTGCAGTCTACATAATTGCAATCAACAAACAGCGGATATGTTCCAATTTAATTCCTCAAAAGGTTGAGCTATATTGGGCTGCATTTCTATTTGCTGCATTTTTCATATAAAACATTGCATTAAATTCATTAGATCCTTTATTTATTTAAATGAAGTAACAAAGGTCATCTCCGTGAGCGAGACGGCAACCATACCTTTTCAACGAAAAGCACAAATGGCTTCATGCTAGACATATGCAGGTTTGTCATCGGTACCTCCCCGGTCAAAGGGTTCATGTTCTAATCATGCTAATTATTACTAATTATTTTTTTATTAGCTGGGCAATATTTTTGGTACTGTTTTAATAGACAATTATATATCAAGAACAATTGATGCATTGTCCTGATGCTTATTTTAAAAATGTAGTAGAATGAGGCAACCGAGTCATTATTAAAAAAAAACATTTTCATTTGTGTTATACATTAAAAAGTTTCCATTAAAAAGTAATGCCCATAGCTACTTTACTTATTTCTATGAATACTTTACGTAGCAGGCGATAAGTTTTTAGTGGCAAGTTGTTCACCGCACTGCTGCGAACCCAGCGGATCAAAATCATTCTCTTTATGCACTGTTACATCATTATGCATACAAAAGCTATAAGATTTTATAAATGGTAATAGCGAAGGTCAATGGCTTTTTGTATTAATACATACTTAGCCTCTATATTATATTTTCCGTTTGCTTAATTCTTTATTTACTTTGAATATATAACGAATAATAGTAATAAAATTATTCTTCTTAAAATTTGAACAAATTCAAATTGAAATATTTTATATCATTGTAAGTTATTAACATACACTTAAAGAATGTCAAGGTTACAAAATAAAATCAGTACATCATTTTTGGGCACGCCGTTGGCTAAAGTTTACTGGGAAAAAAGGCGGCAAAAAACTCTCGGCACTCTTTTTAAATCAGGCCTTAATAAATAAACATTACACAGTATAACTTTAGAAAGATGGTGAGCACACAAGATTAATCGTATGTGTCAGAATTCTTCCACTGTCATCTGCACACAATTTCAAGTAAATGAAACTGTTACATGGGAAATAGAACCCCGAAATAAAACACGTTAAAACAGAACGCTGTAAAAATAACTAAAATAAACAATTCTGGCAGTTTCCACATCAGTAAGTGAGCGTATTTTCTTAATCGCATAAACCGCAGAACTAAGTCTGTTCGCTAATTGTAAGATGTGGTGTCCCCATTGTAATTTTGAATCTATTGTGATTTCGAGAAAGACAGCTGTATCAACTAGGCTCAATTCCTCACCATTCAATTGTGGTTTTAGTTCATCTTGTTTAATATTAGGCGGAGGAAATTTTATACAATTTGACTTTCTTGTATTAAGTAATAAATTGTTAACATTGGACCAATCAACCACCGAGAGCGAGAGAGCACTGTTCACGTCGTCAAATCAATCAATCAATCATTTCATATACAACACATATAAATTTCTTGTTATTATGTAAATGTCTCTATTCTAGCCTAAGAACCCTGCAAACAGAGAAGAATTGAAAAGAGGAATCACAGAGGGTATTAGCCTACCCAGTGTTGGACGAATTATGCTTTCCAAGGAGCTAGTGGACGAAGCTATAATTATTTCAGGTACAATTTTAACTGTTTATTATGCTTTAATTCCTGTCATTTAAAATTTGAATTTTCCAGTCTATTTTTTTTATGATTTGCCTGGACAAGATCATATTTAAATGTCAATTTTCATATTATATTTTATAATATATCATTATTGATTCAACCTAATTATTATTCACCTTTCAAATAAGCACAAATACAATGTGTCTATAGAAAAAAATGTTACAAATCTTATTTTGCGGCTTACTACCACATAAACTTTGATCAATTACAATGGCCGAAAGTTGTCTGTTAGATTTCAAAGCTTGCTCTCAAAGGTGATGTAATTTATTACTTTATATTGTAACTTTAACATTCATTGTGTATATGTAAATACCTAAAAATGAGACAAGTTATTTTATTTTGAATACCATTGTCTTTGCCATAAGTCTAATTGATAATCCATTTCTCATGCAGACATGTTGAACGCGAATGAGTTGGCCTGCGTGGAGCTGCTACACTCGGCGCAACGGCAGGCGGCGCGGCGCGCGGGTCCGGCGCGGGGCCTGCTCGCCGTGCTACTTTACTACGATGGCCGACGTGCTCTCGTCCACGCCCTACGCGACCTAGTCACCGCACGGGATGGCGTCTCGTGGTATGTCTTTCATTAACATTGATATTTATTGTATTGATATAATTATATCATATATGCTGATAATGTGGTAACATATATCCTGGGTGTTTATCTAATGTCATTACAGTTGCCCAAAATCATTGGAATACCCTCGTGGTCGAATAGAATAGCACTTGATGTTGATCATTGATGGAATGCTACACTTGCTTGGTACTCCTGGAAGTAAATAGGTTGTAATGTTGTAATCATTTTATAGAGCTGAGCTGATTATTAATTTTTTTTGGTTAAACACACTTATCTCTGGAACTACCGCTTTGATTTGAATATATACTTTTGAATTTGAGGAATCTTTTATTAAGAAATAAATTAGGCGATAATCTTTATTAATAGTAGGGCACAAAAACTGAAATACAGATTTCGAAATCGGGTTTACCATTGTTGAGTCTTTTTTTTTCTATTACTAAAATCTTTCAAAGTAATTTAACCCACTACACAACCCCAACATGTAGGGTTTTGACCCACTAAAGTATCCTTGGCAGCAACCCAGCCCTTATCCTTGAATTTCTGGTGAAAGCAATGACATACGCAATAACGTATACCATAATCAATAAGTAATATAAAGTAGTCTATGGATTGGCAAAAGTAGTTTTTTGACATAGACATGCTACATAAATACATGTTTGAAATCCGTGCAGGTCAATAAACGCCCGTGAAGAGATCGTGTCATATGTATCGCGATACGTGGAACAGCTCGTGGCGGACGGGCTGCTGGGCGGTGTGTTGGACGCGCTGCGCCGCAGTTCGCTCGACGCCGAGCTGGACCTGCTGCGGCGCCACCGCGCGCTGCCGCCGCGCCAGCACTACGCCCGCCTCGTCACCACTATCACTTCCACCAGGTAACCAAGTCACCTGAACCACATGCATCAGATCGATTGCCTGCTTACCTATCTCCTCCATCTCTTCTATCACCTGTACCATAAATACCATATTTGTTGAACATTTTTTCATGTAATGAGAGTAACAAATTGTTACACTACTACGGTTTGATTGAGTAGATACCACTGCCTCTTTTATAATCTCTGTATAAACCTTGCGAAGCAATGGTCGTTTCGGTTGAAATCTTTGATGTCAAATTGTTATTTTAGTTTTGAAAACATCCTGCAGTGAACATCTGCATTCAAACTCCAACACGACTGGAGTCTTATTTGAGAAGATGAAGACTACCCATAAAGGCTAAGATGGTTGCTTTGCTTACAAGCGTTGCTCTAAACCACTTTAAATACCTGATATTTTTTAGTACAATGTTATTTTTACTTGTGAACATATATTTCATAAATTATCAAAATAAATGGCGACGTAATAATAACTTGATGATGACTTTTTATGACTATCATATTTTGGTCAATGTGTAAATAAATACAAATGTAAGATTGATAATAACAAAATATAGTGACAGTAATAGTGACAGTATAGTGATAGTATGACATGATAATGACAAATAAATTTTTATATTTTCAGAAAATTATTAGCAGGAGTAGTGTTTGCTTCGTCAGCACAGCGCGGGCTTGACAGAGATGTACTGCTTAGGCTGCTGAATGAGGTATTGCATTCAACAAAATATTTGTATATTTTCAAAATTTGAGGTTAATTTATACAAATAATGATATTATGACTGGTTGCTGTCTGTTCATGTAAAATATATGAGAATAATTATTATTTGTGGCTTTTATGGACACAATAGAACCCAAAATAATAGCTGTTACAATTTTTCTGTTTCAAAAAAATCTATAATAATCCATCTTATTATATTTTTTACTTCTTAGATCATAAAAGTATTTACTTAGTTATTTATGTGAGAACAGTAGCAAACGAGCATGCAAATCAAGTAATTTTAAGTAGTCGCACCCCATAGACATCCAGATCCAACCTCAAATGTAACTGAAATCGTGTCTGAGCTCGAACGTTGTATCGTTGCTACTCCTGAGGACTAAGATGGTCGTCTCGCTTCAAAGTGTAGCACCTCTCCAACCGAAACACAAGTAATGCTTTACGGCGGATTGTGAGGGCGGCGGTGGTACTTCCCCGCTCGAACTATAGCTCTCCTACCTTTAATAATGTTCTGTTTCAGCAAATGACATCCCCGTCAAGAGGTCCCACGGGCGCTTTGGACGACATATCACTCGCGCTGCAGATGGCGCTTCTATATGCTTTAGATCTGTCGGTTTTACACAGGTATGTGATATGTCTTGCAATGAATCATGTTTTATGTACTTTATACTAGGTATCATAAATGGTACAGTAATCATGTATTTATTTTTCATTGCATACATTTACAGTTAATTAAATTTGTATTTTGAACTATAAAAATTTATGCGATGTTATGTATTTGTAATATTATTTCTCACTTGTGATTTTACTATTTCCAGGTCTCCTAATTTGCTTAAAACAGAGTTAAATTTTCAAGACCTTACACTGTTAGGTATAAGTCAAAGTAGTAAAATAATGAACACTCACTCACATATAATACGAGGGTGCGTTTTTAAGTCCCCGGAATGGCGGGGGTGGAGGGGGGTAGCGGGGTCATTAAGGGCTGTACGTGGTA
>DWON01011642.1:0-10073 GCA_018251015.1 Phocides pigmalion okeechobee
GGCAACCACACCTCCCCAACCGAAACACAATACATGAAGAACATGTCGCTTTAGGGCGGGTTATGAGGGTGGCGGTGCTGCCGTCCAGGGCGAGCTCTAACGGGTCTACCACCTTTTAAATATGTTCTTTAATTAACATCTGCTGAAAAATCACCGAACATTTTTCCATCTCTACCCACTAATTACATTTCCGAAGTACACTGTCTGCCAATTTGTAACAAAACCCAATGAAACAAGAGGCTTTAAAAAACAAACAAATTCATCTATTAATTAAATATTCCGAACTCACGGCAACCTGTTAATTAATTTTAACGAGCGTAATAGCTGTAATTAATATTCATTTTGATTCCGTTAAAAGCAGTCATTAGCAGGGAACGCCTTTTTACATGATATTGATTTCGTGACCTACTGTAATGCCCACTCCCTCGGGAGCTCCTTAACTAGGTTTTCTCCGACCACTGCATGGTGATTATCAGTTGTCATCCCCGCGGTAGTAAAACGAGAACTAGGTTTTGACGTAGACGAAGGTAGTCTTCCTCTCATAGCTGGACCGCAGTACGGGAGACAGGTCGCTTAAGAATTGGATAAAGATGCTCACTTCGAGACTCAGAGCCTTTTGAGTTGAGTTGAGGCGGGAGAGAGGGGGCCACGGCAAAAGATTGAACCATCTTGCAATTGTAACTAACCTCAAATACCTAATGCTTCCATATTTTTTGTACTAGCTGTGCCCGCGAATTCGTCCGCTTAAGATTGGCGTAACTTGATATAACTTCTTTATTTGTTAACCGCTAAATGAAATAAAACACTAAATGTTAAGTGAACCTCATCACAATTTCATTTTGAAAACTGCATTCAAATCGGATAAGCTGTTTCTGAGATTAGCGTGCACAAACATACAGACAAACAGACAAAAAACATTGTTTTGGGTTCTCGTGAGTATATGAAGGCACTTCATTATGAAATTTTAATTATATTAGACACTTACAGTATAATTTATATATCTATATATATAGATAGATAGATAGATAGATATAGATATAGATAAGATTTCCGCGGTTTGCATGAAATGTGAAAAGGCAAGCAAATAAAGCTATAGAAAATAAGCGCAAAAAACGTTTACCCACGTCGTTTTAGTGTTCTGTGGCCACCCTCATCGGAGCCGGCAGTAAAAACGTCATAATTACTGCATTGTGATGACGATCGCGCCTGCATCTGGATCAGAGGTTCTCAAACTTTGACTTTTAAAAAGGGCCATCAAATAAATGTGATTAGTTACTGGTTGTTTTATTTTGTGATGTAACACAGGTTCTCAAACTTTGATTTTTGTAAAACGACATAAAATAAATATTTTATTTTGTGTTGTGCAATTACATACATATATACATATGATTTGTCCTTTAATCTATTTTATTTTGTGCGTAGTATAGAGTGCGCAATAGTTGTAGTTCTTATTACAACTATAAGAAATCGTCAATCAAATTATCATATTATTTCTTAGAATGCAATTCAATATCTAAGCAAATCTATATATATCGGAGTAAGACAGACGTAGGTGAAAACGCACAGCTGAAACCGCTGATGCTAGAATCTGGAAAATTAGCAGATTGGTCCTTAATATATCGTAAATAAGAAAGGAATAATTAACTTAATATATTGTAAGTAAGTACGAAAGGAATTTTGGAAATTCCACCCTTAAGGGGCTAAAATTTGCGTTGAAAGATTATTTAAAATTTCATAATATTTATTGCAATCGCTATTCAACGCGGGAATGCGGCTAGCATTTTAGGCATGCCGCATGGATACGGACTCCCTTTTTATTTAGGTTAAGTATAGTTAGATTTAAGGTTTTTAAGTAAAATTCATATACCGTTAAAGTTTAATTTATTTAAAGGTGGGAAAATTATAGTTCGACCGGGGAGGTACCACCGCCGCCCTCATAATCGGTGCGGGTAGGTGCGGTTGCCGACTACACTTTGAAGCGAGGCAACCATTGGTCCTCAGGAAAAGCAACGTATCTACGTTCGAACTCAGGATCTCAGTTGTGTTTGTAGTTGTACGTGAATGTCTATGGCCTGCGACTATTTAATATCAGGTGGTCTGCATGCTCGTTTGCTACTCTTCTCACATAAAAAAGTTTGAGAGCGTTCCCCACAAGCTAATTCCACTTAATGAGCGCGACGAACCGACAAAGGTGTTAAGAATAAATAAGCTGATAGGACAAAGGTACAAAAAACCTTTATTGATGGTCACCTCTCGTTTCCTCCTCAAGTATTTCTGATTCTATCTTGTTCTCGGAAGGTTTTCATGCTGTCTTCTTCCAATCTATGGTGGGATAGTGCTGTCTCGCTCACACCTCAATCGATATCCCTAGACACCCACGATAACCTGTGGAATAAGGGATACCGCAGTAATATGCAATTTAGTAATCAATATCTGATTGAAACCTGTAAGGAACTAGGATTTATAAATTTTACAAACTTTCTTTTTGATTTAAGAAGTGATATTTAAAAGTATATATGTATATACTTTATCGTAATAAAGTAATATAATATCGTATTTATAGAAAAATGAGGTAAATAACAATATATCAAAAAATATGAAATTTTCTCCGACATTATGTATATTCGAAATTGCTGTAAGACATTATATATTAGTTTGATTTGTATTTAAAAAATACAAATTTAAAGCAAAAATGTGTCTTACAATTTTGTTGCTTAGAAAAAGTACAAAAAGGTAAAAATACAAAAATGTAGCATATTTTTTGTCTTTCGTGAAAGTTCGTTTAGGTATAAAAATTTAACCATATTTTTTTCTTTTTCGTAAGTATGATCGGTACAAAAATGTACCTCCATTTTGTACTTTACGTTTTGTTTGATTACGTATAAAAATGTTCTATATATTTTTTCTTTTACTTAAGTATTGTTAAGTAAATAATATCCCTTACATTTTATTATTTACGTATCTATAACTAGGCACAACATGTACTTACAGTTTGTCCTACATATAAGTATAGTTAGGTTTAAAAATGTACTTTTAATTTTGTCTTTTAGATAATATGATGAGGTATAAAAACAAAAAATAACCTTAAATTGTATTTGTAATTGAAGCGTAAGATTTTTCCTTTACGTAAATATGATTAGGTACAAAAATGAACCTTTTTTTTGTTCTTCGCGTGTGGTTAGATACAAAAATATTAAATATATGATTAACAGAGTATCGTGTCTCTTGTCACGTCATACGCCTCGATCTTACATTCAAATTTCAACCTTTATCTTCATTTTCATTTTTCACATTTCACTAAAAGATCATCTTAATCTTAGATTTCCTTTCCAAATTTTATTATATGCTCTGCCATAGCTTTTTTTAACTTTTTCCTTTATCCTATCCTCTCTATGGCCAGTGTCAAGAATCCTCATATTATCATAAATAAAACAACAAAATATTTCGCGTATTAAATTCAACATTTTAACGAATAACATAAATGCACGGCATGCAGGCCACCTGATGTTAAATGGTCACTGCAACCCATGGACAACCACGTCCAATCGCAAATAGAACAGAAGTTCTATTTGAGAAGAATTTTTATTAATCTTTCACTGATACATAAAACGCTACGAATTCCGTATCAAAACACTATTCCGACGTTGAGTGCAACCAAATTCCAATTGATGGGCAATGAAATAAATGTATAGCGGCGCGCGCCACGCGCTTCGTATTGAGGGTAACCATAAATTCTAAAACATACACAATGTATCCATGTGTACTATAAAGCCTGAAATCTAAAACTGGAATGGTTAATTAAATAATCGTTGTTTTTATGTGAGAATAACAAACGAGCGTGCAATCCACCTTATGTTAAGCAATCGCAGCCCATAGACATCCACGTACAACCACAAACACGACTGAAATTTTATCTGAGCGCGAAAGTAGTCCTGAGGACTAAGATGGTTGCCTCGCTTCTAAGTGTAGCCGGCAACCGCACTTCTCCAACCGAAACATAAGTAATTCTTTACGGCGGATTATGAGGAGGTAGTACAATAGTAGTTATATAACACTAGTTCCTAAGAACTATAAAGCCTAAAATCCGAAACTAAAATGGTTATTAAAATAACCTTGTACACGCAGTAGGAGTCATATAAGACTAGATGGTGCCTACTACAATATGTAATTAAAAATCCTTGTACATACCATAGTAGTTATATTTAAGAACAGCTGTTGTCCACGACTTAGATTAGGTGTCTGGTTTTCGGTCACTTTTAGACTTTTTCCCAATTTTCTAAAAGCCAAATGTTCTCATGGACTTTCACTTGTAACTTCTAAATTAATATAACTTTCTTAGTTATAAAACGATTGAAATGAAACAAGAAATGCTAAGTACAGGTCCTCTAATGTTAAATGGCTCCTGCAGCCCATAGACATCTACGTTTAACTTCAAACAACAATTCCTGCCCGACCTCATGTCACGCGTTGCTTCTCTGGCGAATTAAAATGAACTGTTGTCTGCCTTCCAACATACATACTCAACTATCCTTTGCCTATCTTTACAACTATAATATAACTATCCTTTCATTGAACATCCTTGCGAAATTGCTAAAATTAATAGTGCTATAATCGCATAGAACAAAAAAAAATAGTACTTATCTTAGCGTCCATTTTGATTTACTGAAGCTCTTAAATTCCTTCCCGTAATACTTTTAGAGGTTTCATAAATATTGTAATAATAAAGTTGGTACTGTCCGCATAATCCCACAAAGCGTGGCAAGCCTCGTTCATCTCGAGAGCCAATTTATTTATTTTTTATCATCCCTTGCCTTTTCCCATGCCAGCCCGTTAGCCTTTTTACAAGCTGTTTTTTGTTCGGAAGTAAATTAATTATGATGAATGAACCGTCAAACGCGTCGAGTATACTTCCGATAAGAAATCTAAGATATATATTAAATAGTTAACGCGTTCCCTGCGGCTACAACACTGCTGTGTAATCTTGGACGCGACGCACTTACGGCTCCTACAGAACTGTGTTGTACGGACAAATTTGTATAGATTACGAGCGAACTAAAGTTTTTTACGTCGGCGCTATAAGACTGGGGGCGGACATTACGTCTGTGTATTCGTAGATGATACACAGATGCTAAAAATACAATATTTCAATAATTTATCGGCGTATCAGTCAGTATTCAGTCTCCTCAAAAAGGCTCCAGTTTAGCAATACTGAAAAGATCATATATGTATATCCGCGCTGCAGTCAGTGTTAAACCTTTAAGTTACTATTGTCATTGTGAAGGAGGACGAGCGTGGCGTGGTGGTATGCAGTCGCGGTGCGCTGCTGCGGCTAAATGTTGCCAGCGTGGTGGTGGCGCGGCCCGCTGGCCTGCCGCCGCGGCTCTACCGCAACATGCTACCCGAGCTTCCCGTCGCGCCTTGCCCCCATTGCCAGAACGTGAGTGCTATAAGTATACCTCTTCCCCAAATATATAACACAAACCCCCGTCACAACTGTCTGTCTTTTCATGGTAAGCTCGTGAAGTTCTGGACGGATTTTCTCACAGTTTTCAACAACAGATAGAATTATTCCTGAAGAAGGTTTTGGTGAATATATGCAATAAGTTTTATTTGTACATAGGGTGAGAAAATAAATAGTTAAATTCAATATAATAACAGTAGTTTTTGAAACAGATGTTTCTAATTTTTAGTTTTTGTAACTAGATATTGACTGGATGCATGTATGAAAGAAAAATAATGTGAGTAAATATGTATAAACTCTATTACCCGAGCGAAGTTGGGGCGGGTCGCTAGTAGTATATACGTATCTACGTATAAAGAAAAAGTAATTATGTGGTAAAGTTTTAGGCTGCTTATTTTATTTTTATCCTTTTGATAATTTTTGCTTTTAAGTCAATTTTAGGTGTCTATTGTTTCGAATAATCTTGTGGAACACGGACACTACAGGAAACCCGAAAAATCCCATGGTTAATGAATGTCGTAGAATACGAACTCTATCAGTATTCCGATTCTTCGAAGACATCGGAACAAAGTTTTGTTTTAAAAGTAATATATTAAGCAAAAAACAAAAATAAACATTGATATGTCTATTTACTTACCATATTACCAGATAAAAATTTTACCCTAAAAGTATGTGCATACTTTTTAGTAAAGCTAAGTAAATATAAGTCGCTAGTATACACATTTAAAAAAGAATTCTTCACTCACAGCGTCCTTACGGCAGCAATGCAGTCTGCAAGTTTATTATGCCCGAACCTTTAATGCATAGATGATCTTTGTCCATTGTTGAAGTGAATGAATATATTGGTTCATTACCCTCGCGCTTCCCAATTAATGGTCTCACTGCCATATCTATTTTTGCCGTCATTATAAATCCACCGGTTACCATAAATTTTATAGAACGCTGACTGACGTTTTTACTAATTGCAACACATACGTCAGATAGGATTCCGGTTTTATTTGGATTCAGTACTAACAGATGCATACGCAGATGTGATGCATGCTGAATTAAAGATATAAAAATGTGTAAATTAGTAGATCGCACCTATATTTGACGAGTGTAGATAACTCTAGGATAAAAAGGGTTTACTCACGATATTTTCCAAGAAACTTTAAGATATCGGCCATTTGCGACGATGGTGTGACATTTTAAGAACCTCAGTTTTACGGGATACAATTTTTAAAGTTTGTATCGATTTTAAATGTAGCCCAGGTGACCTAATACTGTGAGAGCATTCATGTGTCAACTAATATTGCCACATTCATTTAAATGTTTTCAAACAAAGTACGCATATACGTACATATGTACGCATAATCACTTTTAACAAAATATAAAACTGTACATCTCTAAATGTCACACCATTATTCGCAAATGGACGATGCGTATCTAAATTATGTAACAAGGAAACAGGAAACATCAAAAATTGCGATTAAAACTTGTTTGTAAATTAAAAATAAGAAATCATTTCGATTCCTGATGATATCTTAAATTACACTGATATCGGTCACGAAACTTGTAACATAGCTGAGCCATTAATATGGGCTGCGTCTGGTCCAATTTTAATTGTGTCAGGTAACTTATATTTTATGTGTATATGCCCTTGTATGATTAAAGTTCATGTCGCTTGCTTAATGTAACACTGACCCATTAGTAGATAGGTCAGAATTGAGTTCCATACAGGCTTCTGTTAGCGCCATCTACCGTCTACTGTTCGAATTAGATTGAATTTTCTCAATACTACCGCCACAGCGATATATCAATTTAAATTTTATATATCAACCAGTAGGATAAGTTCTCATAACAAGATCTTCATTTGCGATTTCTCAACAATGGTCTTTTTTTGTTGAGTCAGTATTCCATTAAGCATTTGATGTAGCGATTTTAAAGCTAAATATTCGTTGCAGCTGTTCTACATGGAGGACTACGAAATACAGCTCGTCACGAAAGGCCACTGTTCGTTTTGTCGCCAGCCGCCGGAAGACTCGAGGAACGAAGACGATGCCGATTCGCCCTACGACGGCTCGCTTGCGACCACGCCGGACAGCCCCTCTAATGGGCATCTGTCCTGGCGTTAATTATTATTCTCGACATAGCAAGAAATAGACGTTAGTTGTCATCCTTAGTGCATTACCTTAAGTACGAAAATATTTCATGACAGAACATATTTTCAATATAAGGTATTTACGAGTACATACTTTTAAAGAACGTCAAAGTTTCGATGTTCAAACAGATTTTTAGTTCATCGACTTTGACCACTGTGAGCTAAGGATCACCGATAGAAAGCCGGCGGAGAAAAAATCTCACCATCTTTTTAAATGTCATTGATAACATACTTATTACACAGTATAGGTTTAAAAAGATAGTGAACACACGAGATTGGTAGTCGTGTGTGTCCTAATCCCACCACTGCTGAAGAACCACTTCTTTACCGAAATAAGGACATTTTCATACCTAAATGACAATATAACGTTTCCTGTAATAATATAGATGAGATACACATAAAGATATATAGGGGGCGCTTCGGGCATCAGTAGCGCCACTGTAAGGATTTAACCAAATATAAAGTAAGCGACTTATTCGATTAAACCATCACGGCAATCTAGTGTTACAATCATAATAGCAATCACATCACTAAATTACAATAGAAAGGGCCAGGAACAGAGAGCGGTCCGTGTAGCGCGACGCATCCGAATATAATGCGTATAATAAGTTCAGGTAAAACGAAATAGGCCGGTGGGGCGATCAGGTGATGTCAGATTCGATGACATTTTTTTCCAATGTACCTTATTTTTAGCGCAACTACCCTATTTTACTTTAAAGCGACAACATTCCTAAAAATCTTTCATTTAAAACTTATTTATCTATTGAAGTCAACTTACAATATGTATTTTAATTTAAAACTCGTATATACTATTCGCAGCCATATAGTATCATAAAATAATAGGTAAACCTTGTTTTGTTTATATATTTACCTATGTATAACGTAAGCAAAATATGGTATATTTTATATTAATTTTGTGTAAATTTTTTTGCGTAGTTGTTCCTTATACAACGCCTTATTTACTATTCGTACTTTATTACTATTGATGGCTTTGGTTTGTTTTTCAGACTAATGACAACTGTAGTGTTATTGTTGCTTATTTTAATTCAAACTTAAGCAAGCGCAACATGTTCGTTAATAAGTCAGTGTGTTGAAGTTACTTAGTCAAACTTTCGATTAGGACTGCACAAAATGTATCGAACATTACAGCCGAATCAGATCCCAGAGTGTAATATTAAAATTGCAACCGTCAATAAACATTATGTATAGTTAACGTAAAACAATATAATGATAACTGTTTGCTTTGCTGTATTCTGGCCGTCTTATTAAAAAGGTTTACTGTATAAATAGCATTCTTTACGTCTGTTTATATATGTCATAAAACTGGTATGACTTTAGATTTGAGCTGGTTCACGTGTACGTTTGGTAAATGTAACTCATAAAAAAATAAATTCTATTATTACATGGGTCTTGACTTCAAGTAAACAACATTTCCCAATATATCATTGAAGTACCTAATAACAATAAAACTTAATAAATACCCAAAATATTGCTAATGTATTGTATATCGTACAGATAATCAACATCCGCCTGATTCACCTGCAACGTAATTTTAGTGTGACATTAATGTTTACACAATTTGAACATGTCCAAATATTGGTATAAGTTAAATATTAATGATATGCGCAGTACATAAAATGTGCATATTTTTTAAACACAAATAAACACTTTTACGAGATTGGTGTAAAACCGTCTTTAGTGTTTTTTACACCAGAGTGATTAAAAAAGATATATGTCATCAAGCCAATTACAGCGTTCCAAAGCAGGCAGCAGTTCTTGTACACTAAATGTTGGATACTGAAGTAATTGTAATAATTAATCAAGAATTTCAATATATCAAAATGTTGTGCATAGCAGATTTTGGTTTTACTATGATTATGTGAAATGCACAAAATATGAAGCATTTGAGCATTACCAAATGAAAAAGAGATTTTTTTTTATTAACGTTTAGTGACTGGCCTCTTAATTTAGCGGTTAGTGACCCTCATTGTTAAGCCGGAGGTCGAAGGTTCGATTCCCAACCGAAAGCAGTAGTTATTGGAACAGTTTAAGTATGTGTTTTTGTCTGAGTATAAATGTATATAGTATCATACATACTTAAATTATATATACCTTTATATTATATTATATATATTAGTACTTGGCTACCATTGTACAAAATGCTTCGTCTATTTTGTGATCAGAGAGCCGTATTGAAACTTGACTAAGAAAATTAATTGTTTTTTTTTTAATATTTTGTAAGTTTATGGCAAATAGTTTGGATATTATAAATTTAATCGTACAAAATGTTTCAATCTTAAATGTACAATCAAAAACATTTTAAAATGTTTGAATTGTAGGTTTAAACGTGCAATTACTTGGTTTTTTACGAATGATATATTCGTAATAAGCATCGTAAATGAACATTTATAAATATTTAATATCAAATATTCAAATATTCAAATATTTTATTTTGCTATAACATGGGTACAT
>DWON01011643.1:0-10072 GCA_018251015.1 Phocides pigmalion okeechobee
CGTAAGAGCGCGCTAGAGGTTTGTAAAACATTCAGAAAAATTACTGAGTTCAATGAAAAATAACTAACTTCTCATGTTCCGGTGAGAGATAAGAGTCGATGGAGTCGTAGCGCGACTTGTGTATGCGGAACTGGTTGTTCTTGAGCGCCTCCTCGCCGCGCTCCTCCTTGGTGCGGCAGTCCACCGACGCGGAGATCACGTTCCAACGACAGTCCACGTCCGTGAGAAAACCGCGGTAGATGGGCGAAGCCGCCGACAGCGCTAACTAATCAAAGATAAACAAACAGTCCCATATTCTTCATGTTCGCCACTAATTTGAACTACATAAAACTTTGAATTTTGTCCTTTTTCTCAAGTACTGATTGTAAGGAACAAATAAAATATTTTTTCATGATATTATTTTTTGAATACCAAAAGATTAAAAAGCAACATATAGACGCATATTATAACGTATTCCGTTATACGTATATAATATGTTACTTTTGCAAATAATGATGTTTATGATAATGCTTAGTATAAAAAGTCGTAATAATTTACCATTATCGGACACAAAGGTGCCAGTTGATCGTAAAGCGTACGCGCCTCCGTAATACAGCATGCCTGAAAGGTGAGCTGCAGACAGCAGCAGCCCATCCCAAAGCCCATCGCATCCATGTATACGCAGTCGGGCTGCGCCGCGTCCGGTTCTAAGAGATGCGAGTCGTCCACTGGGATCTTCGTGTTTACGTCGCGAAATACTGCCATGATCGTATATATATACGTAAAATTTATTATCTATGTATGTACAGTTTATTTTACAAAATTGAAGCAGTACTTAAACGATCAAGTGCTCCATCTCGAGGTAAGTGGTCTCAGCAGGCGATGGCAAAATATACGATCTATAACCAAATGCACATAGAAATGGAGTGCCACGTAATGTCTTATCACAGATGCGTTGATACTCTTGAAACTGGCTTGACCAATATTAATTATGTAAATGAGTCGACAATGTCACTTGTTCAGCAAACACTAGAAATATTATATCTATAAATGGATGTGGTTGTGGCACCACCTCGGTCATCTTGGTTTCAGCAACTTGAGAACCATTTTGTATTATAATTATTGCTTGGTTTAACAGTGAAGGAAACGGTCATTAGGAAGCTATCAGCTCCAGAGTCTTCCATAAACTTTCCTTGGGCACACTGACCGCAATCACAAGACCAAACATACTTGACTAGCATTTTCTTGTACAGAGAAGATTGAAGAATAGAAGTAGCAGTTATGCATAGTACATTAACAATATAATATATTAATCAAATTATACTAGAAACAAATAGGCAGGCACAAAAATTTAAGATTCTGGCTGATGAGAATCTTTAAAATAAAAATATTATATGTATAAATAAAGCACAGCTGCCTTTTTTATGATTGGTACATTTCATGTAGTTAACTTGTAGTGGTGTACTTACTATCAAAACAAGTTATTCAATCAATTTATCATCAAATCAAGTTTTCAAGCACTCAAACTAGATTTTTATTTTGTTTACATACTTGGTATATTTATAGCAATTTTTTCTCCTCTTCGCCTTCGAATATTTGAAGTCAGTGTTTTGAACCGTGGATGGCCTGGAAATATGCCTTCGTCGGGAAAGTAGTGAGAGAGAGTCACACCGTTACTTGAATATGGTGTTGGTGGGAACGGTGGACTTGTGAAATTCGGACATCCCAATCTAAATATAAAAAATACTACATTATTGTTTCACTATAAAAATAAATATAATATAATATAATTATAGGTACTTTACTAAAACTAATTCTAAATTCATTCTCATTATTACGTACATCCTACTGGAGAATAACATTAAGGTTGTGTTCTAGCCCATTTGAAATTTGTGACTTGTTTTTATTTTATGAAACTGTAATATATTTTAGTGGAATTGTACACTAAAGCTATGAAATGAAAAACCAAGTAAATAAATACCTTGGAAAATTAGTAATGCTCATGAGCACTTCGCCATCTTTGAGTAGAGTACTTGCTTCTGCTCTACGGAATTGCATATTTGCCTCTACAATATTGAAGTGGGCTAACAGACCCCCATAAGGTTTTCCAGGTGTACCCTCAACCATATACGCTCCATATTCAGGCCGCCATAGAGATTTCACATCTGCACAAAATTGATCTAAGTTTAGGTACTTATCCTATTAACTAATTCCGTGCGAATGGCACCACACAAAAGAAATTCATGGCACAACTGTGGTGCCATCCGCACGGTATCGGTTTATATTATAAATATTTCATTAGAATTATTGAGAATACTTGTTTATTTTGTTTTTAAAACTAGTATGTACAACAACATATTTTTTATGATTACAGTTTAACTATTTCCCACTATGATGAAATCTTGAAAATATTGTTATCATATTGAACAGAAGGTATCTCGTCTAAACAAAGGACAGCTGAATGAAATGTTTGTACAACAAGCTTCTTGGGTTTACTCCAACAAGCTTCCTGTGAGTGAAGAAGTTTTAAAACACTCTTAACAATTCTAGCAACAATTTATTTAAGAATCAATTTGCTGAATCATGACTTATTTTTAATTGCATATATTAATTTGGTTTAAAAATTTAATTATTTATTATAGTTATGAGGGCATTTGCATATGAAAAAAGATAGGTATAAAAATAAAATTATAAGATGAGCACATGTTAGTAAATAAATTTTTAAATTATTATTATTATACTCTCTTAGTTACATATGAATAAATCAACTCTCCTGTATGTATCTTATCTTATCATGATGAGAGGGCAAAACAATAACTATGGTATGGTATAATCTCTCTCCTTATCTATGAGTAGGTAATTAATTGTGTGTAGGTATCTACAATGTTAGAAGATGTATGAATTATTATAATGAACACAGTTCATTTAACATCTAGTAAATTAGCTTAATATGTCGACTGCGTTGTTCACTTTTATATGAAGTCAGCAATGCGGGGGCACCACTAAAGTGGATATATATACTCTAGACTTGAGATACATCAATGATCCACAAATCTGTTCTGTTTGGCCCCATCTAAATAGCATCTATAAATACAAAACAGTTGTGCTCCTCGGCAGGCTTGTAGTGCCAACATAAACTAAGCATTTGTGTTTGCCCATAAGCTTGCACAGATTTATATTCAAACAATAGTTGTGTGCAAGCCATATGAGCATTACACAAAGTAAAACACAGCATTTTTGTTTCCTATAGTTAACGTGTTAAACACACTTTTTAAATAATGATCTGAAAGGTGGCAGAATGTATGTGTATAGTTCCATCGAGACCAAATCCTAGGGCAGTCATTTTTTAAATTTGGATGGAAAGGAGTACCTGTTTGCTCACTTCAATATAAGATGACAACATAAGTTTTCAGAAATAACAAAGCATTTCAAATCAACTTTTGCATTTAAAATGAAATTTATTTGTAAAGGTAATTCCAGATTAAATTTATTTCCAATTCTATATTAAGTTGGTTTCAAATGTAAAAATGGATTGCATAAGGATATACTGCTACCATACCAAACAAATACTTCAATTTTTCAAAAAAATGCTGCAATTTCCATTTATTGATTATTAAATTCTTAAAGGTAAACAACACTGTTCATTATCTTCATGTTTTATATCATTGACAGTTAAATACTTTGTACGATCGTAGTATCACTGGATCTCAGAAAGATATTGCCCAACATTTTTTTTTGATAACCTACTTTACTATATCTTGTAACTAAATAATATATATCATGAATCATGTTCACTTGACATGATTAGTGTCTGTGACTTTTTGTCTGTGACTCACTGGGCTGTAATTGTTTAATATTGATACAGCATGATTTGACATTTTTATAAATCGGATGATTAGGTTATTTCCTGTGTGTAAATTTCCTAATACTTTGTAAAATGTGGTTAACCAAAATTTTATACCTAGTATTTCATGTAGAAATAAATACATATATTGTAAGAAAAAAAAAATATATTTTAACGACCTGACAGTTTACATTAATAATAAGTAACAATTTAAATAGAGAGTATAACTACATAAAATATATTTTTAAACGTGACAGATTGTTGTTGTTATTTTTTTCAAACTTTTCAGACATTTTCAATATATTCACGTTTTCATACATTACTATACTTTGAAGAGTATGTATGTATGGAAGCACATTATGGTACCATCACTATCCCAATATAATTAGTATAATCAGATAATACAGCAAAACATTAAACACCTACATATTATGAAATACATTTGAGTACTTTATTAACCTGAACTGCACACAAATTTAGTTTGTCAGGGTTCTTTATTCAAATAATTCTAAGTAAATAAGTTGGTGGCAACAATTGATAAAGTTTGTACATGACAAGAAGAAATTGTAATATTTACTTTGTGGGTTGGCCAGTTCTTTTTCTTGTAGTTTAGGTAGAAGTTCATCAGCCCTAAGGCTAACTGTAGCACGTTGGTTTGCATCATCGAATTTCACTATAATATATTCCACCTACAAATAATGAAGAACTTAAGAGCATTCCTAATAATCACGGTAAATAAAATAAAATCGATTGATTATATACAGAAGCATTCGTAGCAAAAATGGTAACTATTAACGCTACTTTGCAAAATTTACCTCATCTCCCCATTTGAGTACATCGCCAGTGCGGTCTCGGAGCTTGCTGTACAAGTTGATAAATTGCTCGATACCGTGCTGCCGTACGTGCTCCGCTAGAGCTTTGGTCTCGTCCCAAGACAGAGGGCTACCTTCAGACAATAAACCCATCTTCGCTACTTGAATATTCGGAAGGGTCACACAAAAGTTAGATACTCTCGATAATAATTTAAAAAAACCAAAGTGAGTCACTTTAAACAAAAAGTTCATTTACTATTCATTGACAAATTGAATCAAATCTGTAAGGTAAAACCACTCAATTATGTATGACTTATGAATGCTATTTCTTGGTACTATTTATAACCCCAGAAGCGTATTTTTTATAATAAAGCACCACAATCTTAGAATATGTTTGCACGTAAAACAACAATTTTATGTCAAAAACGTTAATGTGTCAAGTGTCAATATGTCAACGTGATATGTGTTTATTTATTCTGTTATCCGCTTAAAAGTATAAATAACCCAAGGAATAATACTAGTTTTGTATATGTTTATACTCAAATAAAAATGCTTTCTAATGTATAAGTAATGCTATATTAATATATTATTTTTAGTTCAGGTACTGCTGTAGGTTACTTTGTGTTTGTATTTGCCAGTGCTGCCACTTTCGAAGTTTTCGTTCTTTGTAGGGTAAAATGAATTTTGATTTATTATTATGTAAGGCTAAGGTGCTATTTATCCATTTCTACTAAGAATATTTCTCCACATTTCAGTGGAAAGAAATGTATCTATAGTATAATTAAAACTGTTTTATTCAACAGGGATTAATAAAATTTAGATTTAATTCAGAATAAGGTGGTATAATTGTAATTTTTGGTATAATTCTAATTGTATTTTTAATTAAAATTGGAGCTGTAATTCTAACTAAGAGTTGCCCTATTCGACTCGATTGGTATTCCTATCAGTTTTATATTAAGTGTAGCGAAGAGTACAAACATAATGCTTCTGGTTATGCTTATAATTAGCTCTGCGCCGATTTTTGCGCTTTAAATTAAGCATATATCGACAATTTATAATAAATATACATCATTATATGTTCGTCAAAATCTAGTGTAAAATTAAACCAAAAATCGCAATTCGGGGACATATATAAATCCAAATAATATAATCATTGATATAATTCATGTTTAATCTGCGATGTTACCAGTTTACCTTTTTTTTTTAAAGCATTTGACTTTTTTGTTATTCTGTCATCTGTCTGATTGCGAATGCGAATAGAAGATTAATTTTATTTTTTTTATTTTAATAAAAATAGAGATACTCAATAACTTAGGTTTTCCAATAATGTATAAATTGTGTTTTGTTGCTAAAAAATGTTAATGCCTGTTACATTATCAGTGATCTTTTCCATAGATGGGGTTAAGCAGATTTAGTGGCAATTTGGATTACTGATAGTCTACTGTGAGACGCATCTTTTAACCTTATAACCATGGTGCCGGTGGCTATTGAGGGATGCAGCCAGGGTGCTGAGGGTGGAGGAGCCAGAGGCGGCTCCATATCTTTGGCTTTACTCATTGACTTCATAGTGCAGAGAACCTATGATGAGCTCACTGTCTTAGCAGAGCTGTAAGTACATATCTAGATATACTTCTAGATTTATAATTTATTTCTTTATTGCAGACATGCTCTAGGTATTGCTTTTCATAGTAATTTGGTATCACATTACAATTTACACCAAGTCATATCACATTTGACCATCAAACATATTACCAAAGATCACCTGGAATAAGGAGCCATACAATGGCACACAGAACAATTATTACTTATCACTTGTGTGATACTGTAATGCATTGTACTTGTACATATTCATACATAATATTTATTTTCATTACTATCTTTATTTGAATGACATTTTGTTTACTATATTATCCATCATATGGTTTAAAATAAAAGCTTAGCTAACCAGCAGAACTAGCATCAAATAAAAATAGCTATACTATTTTTTACACTAAGATAGCTGGAACACAGAGCTGTTAAGGCAACTATGTTGTGCTGTGTGATGTGCATTGTCATTGTCATATTTAGTGTGATGTATAATTTGTAATTAATATAACATATTAAAGGTGGGAGAAGCTATCTTTCATCTCAAATGTTTATCAAAAAAATCTTAGCAATTTTCAAAATATATAGAAGATTGCAATACTGTTATTCTTTCAGGCTACCAAGAAAAACAGATATGGAGCGTAAGATCGAGATATACAAATTCAGTGCCCGTACTCGTCAGCTGTTTGTGCGCCTTCTTGCCTTGGTGAAATGGGCCAGCAGTGCTACAAAGGTGGATCGCTCAGCTCACATTATGGCATTTCTAGATAAACAAGCACTTTTATTTGTGGAAACTGCAGATGTGCTGGCTAGAGTTGCTCGGGAGACATTGGTCCATGCCAGGTATGGGTTCAATATTCTGTGTCATATGATTTTTGAAGTACCACGCACACATAGGCAGATATAAAGACATAAAGTAGTGATTAGCTTCTATGATACCACAAATCAGAAAAAGTAAATATGTACACAATGGTGGTCTTTCGTGAAGTAAATCACAAATGTGATAATATTTCTGAATAATAAGAATGTTGCATCTTATGTAAATGATCTGGGAAATACACCTATCCATCAAATAGTAAGATTGGCTTTAAACTTGAAATTAGGTCACTTGTATTTCCTCTCCAGCACGAAATGTTAAGATTCATACAACCTTGGTATAGAATTGCAATTGAAGATCTATTTTATTAAAATGTAACAATCATAATGCATTGTATTTTAATTTGTAGATTGCCTACATTCCATATGGCAGCAGCTGTTGAAGTACTCACCTTAGGGACGTACAGTCGCTTGCCAGCTGTGATACGTGAAAAGCTTGTTCCACCGCCTCCACTCACACCCACAGAACGGCGCTCCACATTGCGTGCTCTGGCGCACATTGTACGACAACGACTTACTACTGCTTCACTACCTACTGATGTTAGGAATCTCAAGGTACATTACTGCATAATATAAATGAAATATTTACTTATATTAAATATTTATTTATATAAATGATTTATTTGTGATTCTTTCACGTAAAACTTTCTGATTACAAATTCCTCAAATGTAATACACAGACTGACGGTACTTCTAGCTTCATTATAGGTTATGCAATATCACAATACACATGTATACTGGAACTAAGCAATAACAAAAAAATAATTATAGTCAAATTACCCATCTTTTTAATTAATATTTTCCAAATTACATGTTACTATACAATTTATTATAGGTCTCTAAACTATTCGTTTGAGGACATCCATGGGTTATAAATAGTTCTGAATATTTTTTGCGAACATTTTATGTTTCAAAGACATGTAAAAGAGAAAAACGTGCTTACATATGGTCTTAGATCGAAGTAGTTGATGGAAAGTTAGAGCTACATAACAACAGTCTCATATTTATTTTACTGTTTTAGGTGGAGAATGGGCGAGCCACATTCACAGTTGGCCAAGAATTCAGTGTATCTTTAACAGTAATGGGCGACGCACCTAATTTACCATGGCAATTACTAGACATTGCTATACTTATCCAAGACAGTGAGACGGGAGGTTTGTTCTATTAAATATGTGTTTTGTTGCAAAATAAAGTGTGATAAGTTTATTTAATATACTTATAATTTTTTTTAGAGGGCAAACCTTTAGTACACACGTCGCAGCTTAACTGGCTTCGAGGTGTGGCACAGGCCCGTCTCGCTGCAGCAGGTTTAGGCGGAGCATTGGCAGCCTTACGCTATTTTTGCCGTTCATTGTCTTTGGAACTACTGTATACACAGACTTTGAGGCTGTGCCGTGATCGCTTGGCACGTCATCTCCAGGTTGACAGATATATCCCTGGCCAAAAGCTTCAAGTTTCATATTGGAGGTATTATTTTTTTCATTGTTTTATCTTATACTATGTTCCTAAAACGACAAATGTTTAATTAGAATGTATGTCTCTTATATCTGTCATTTTATAGTGTGAATTTTTTAGGAAAGAAAAATATACATACATTTCATTTAGCTTAATAAACTGCATCCTAGATGTTGCCCCAATTTGCTTCTGATTATTAGAGGGACACATGACGTTTCAAAGAAATGTGAATTTGGTCTCCATATATAAAGATAGATAAAAATGACTATTGTAATAAGTTAAAAAAAAATCTGAATACGCATAGAAACACCCACTAAGAGTTTAATATTACATATAGAAAAAGAAATACATTGACAAATTTCTACTGTGTACTACAGACCATGTTTAGTGACAGTATGCACTCAAAACTTACAGACAAAATTACCTTGCTACCAAAGATACAATACCAAAGAGTGTATATTAAGTCATCAGGATAAATGTCAATGACAACTAAATATAAAAAACTAATAATGTTGATCAGAGAGCTGGGCTGCGAGCTGGGGTACCGAGTAATCATCGGCGCGGAGGGCGAGTCGCTGTGTGTTTGGCACGTGCCCGCGCTGACGGGCGGTGAGCGCGTGGCGGGCGCGCTCACTCCGCACGCGCCCTCCATGGAGCGCCTCCTCGCGCACACCGTGCATGTGCGCTCCCGACAACGCCTCAACGATCTCAAAGTGCTTTTCAACGACCTGGGGGTTAGTGTTTGTAAAAAAATCTAATTTGAGACGTATACTATAGAAAATATTTTGACTCATCGCTTCCGACACCCAAAGGCCCACTCTAGGATTCCTATGTCGTGTGATGGCACATAAACACCCTATCCTATATTTCTGGTATTTTGGTGGAATTTACTGTGCATATCAAAATATAATTTTGATTCTTTTAATTATGGCATCAGGGTCTCTCAAAAAAATCGGCACATTACACGTTATTTAGTTAGTCCTGTGTTCTGGGGCCACATCACCACGCGTGCATGTGCCACACGCACAGCATATGGTAATTGGCGCACATTACCTCAATCCAAATTGTGTAATTATACATAAATTTATGTGGCATGTGCAGGTGGAGTGCAGCGTGAGCGGGTGGCCGTGCGTGCTGGCGTGCTCGGTGGTGGCGCCGTGCCTGCGCGCGGAGCGGCGGCGGGTGGGGGTGGGCGCGCCCGGGGGGGGGCTGCGCGCGCGCGTGCCCGCCTCCCCCGCCACGCCGCGCATGCCCGAGCTGGCCGCCGCGCTCGCCGCCGCCGACGTCCCCCTCGTGCGCGCCTACCTCACGCAACTCAGGTTCCTCTTACCTTCACTTTCTTGTCTTCAATAAACAGGTACATTTATTCTTAAAACATTGCGAAGGTTTCTATTAACATTATTAAACTTCAACTAGCGGATGTATAACATGTGACATACATTCTATACAACTATCCAAAATAATAAAGGAAATAGGCACGATCACAAATTATGCTTATTAAAAATACTGGATTGTATTGGAT